>JAOWAY010174948.1:0-10373 GCA_028565895.1 Goniobranchus geometricus | reverse complement strand
TATTATTATTATTATTATTATTATTATTATTATTATTATCATTATTATTATTATTATTATTATTATCATTATTATTTCTCAACAACTCAAGGCACCTCGCAATTACAGGCATGGACGTAAAGTAATTCAAGATGGGCAATTGACATTTGCGTGTTACATTAATTAAAGATGAATTAATTATAAGCTTTTCTAAAAAGATGGGTTTTTACAGATGTTCTTAATTCTTTCTTCTTATCTTATTTTCTTTTATGAATTTCTAAGAAAACAAAGAAAATTATATAAAGATAAAGATGAGGGTATAAACATGTCCCTGGAATCAGCAGGCCATCGTGCACTGAGACTTTTCGTTGTCCTGAAGGAGCCTGTCCAGCACATTGCATTAGTAATGTGACAGAATCTTTGCTGCCTATTGCCTTAGATCTCTGTCATTGGGACACCTTTGGGAGATTGAAAAATCTGATTTCCCAGGATTCCCGATTTCTGGGGGAGAAGCTCAGATTGATGGAAATGTCATTGTTGCATGCAAGCCAATCAATACATGTTTTTAATTGGTCTATTGAGGTTGAATAACTCTGAAACTCTGCCCCTAACATTCAGGTTGACCACTGACCACAAACATATGGGTCACTTTACAATATTTTGAGTGTTGGTCATAAAAATTCAGGTGAAAGGATGGTTGAAACCTTCGTGATTTGTCGGTGTCAGGAGAATTTTCTGTTTTCTTTTTGTTGTCTCATAATTACAGACTATCTTATTCTTGTGTAAGATGAGGCATTGTGGCAAAAATGTGAAAAATTATACTTGAAATTTCTTTGAGATTCAGAGGACAAAACCGTCCCAATTTGCTGGGACGTTGTTCTGATTAGGGATGTACATTATAAAGAAAATTCCCTTTCCTGGAATTTCCTGGGTTTTCCTTCTCAGGGGTCCCATGAACTAAGGTTCCACTGTATTCACTTTTGAGTCAAAGGAGGTAAGTAGAGTAAATTGTCCTGCCTCAGGACAAGACGCCAATGAATTTTGGTTATGAACCGGACTGCACCATATAATCTGAGTAATTCAGTTGGACTGAGTATAACTGTTGGTACATATGTTTGATAGCAATTTCTTAATGTATTGCTCCATGCCTATGCTGTTAATGTTTAAAATTTTTACTTTAAATGAAAGATCCTAGGAAAGCCCTCCCCTAAGTCTACTTTTTCCTTGTTTTTTGATTTCTGTTCCCAGCAATTGCAATCGGTTGTCAGAGATCAAAATTTAGAAATCGAAAGACTTCGGAGGGACAACAATGAACTGATCAAGAAGGCTAAACATGCTGCAGAGGAGAGACATTATGCCTTGGTACTGCTTACTTTGGGATATGTTTATCAATTAATTTCTTTCTCACCATAAGGCAAGATAAGACAATGACCTAACTGATATTTAAATTTTCAGTTATGCAATCCACATAGTTCAGGCTGGCTACCAAACGCGGCAATCAGCCTTGACCAGACAGAACACTTGACTGTGACATTGCAGGATATTAAGAAATAAAATGCTAAAATGTTTGAAAGGGCATTTTCCTTCATATATAAGAAAAGAACAATCTACCTCCTTAAAGAACATTAAATCGACCGATATGAGTTAACAAGCAAGTCTGAAGAAAAATGAAAGCATACAGATTTATGATTGTTCTTAAATCCTGATTTAGAAAAACAGACCCATATGTCATATTTGCTCACAACAGATAATATTGGCAGCTGCTCTTGAACACCCAATCTCTTCTCATAAAGAACATAAAATCAATTGATATGAGTAAATTTGATTTTCAAAGAATGGAAACCATGGTCTATTTTCAATGTAGGTCAATGTAGAAAGAATTGAAAGTAAATTAAGATTTATTGTGCTCTTATTTCTTCTTTTCAAGAATCAGTTGAGTACCAGTGACAAGGCAAAGAGAGACTTGTATACCAGATATCAAAGACAGAAAGCTCAGGTAAGAAAATGTTTTTTTAAGAATTTATTTTTTCAGTGTCTTAACATAATTTTGTTTCCTTTTTTTTTTTTTTTTTTTTTTTGGTATTATTTATCATTTCTGCATTTTTGTTGCTCCCAACTTTCATTGCAAAAGTTGAAAAAGAACCCTATAACACCAAACAAGTAATCAAATAAGTAAAAAGCACTTATTTGAACATCTCAACCTTGTCAAATGAAGATGTTTGTTCCAATCTCTGGTTCAAAATCTGAGACATGGACCCGCCAAATGTGGCCTGAGTAACATTGGATCACTGGAGCTGATGATCAGACATATGAGCTGCAACTGTCCAAAACAAAGAAAAGTGACAGAACCAGATAAGACAAAAAAGGATAAGAAACCAGAGCGCATTTTGTATGTACTTGTCATCATGCAGAACATCCACATATCTGATGTCTGACACAGAATCCCCCTTCCATTCATCAGAGCCCCAAATAATCTTTCCCTATAGATAAGAATTTTTCAACCTTTTTTGTCCCTTGACCTCACAAGCTAGCCATCAATATGCTTGCAGCCGGAACAATTAAAAGTATTAATCTAAGGTTTTGTCACAAGTCAATTCAACTCTAAAACGATGTGGAATTTAAAGCTTCAAACCATAATGGTTGTTTAAACTTAATAGCAAACTTCAAAAACTGAAGTAGGAAAAAACCTCATCGTTTTATCCAGTATAGAGCTATATGTAGTTGATTTACTTTGCTGACTGCTACTGCTTTAAAAGAACTGAAAAAACAATATCCCCATAGTCTGTCGACCCCACTGAAATGGGGCAACCCCCTTTGGAGTTGCAACCCACAGGTTGATACAGATCTACCTGCTTCCGCAATAAAATCTTAAATATCTGATAATGATAAACAGTATCAATGAAGACGACTTTTTTGTACCCATTTTTTCGTTAAAAATTTGCCTAACACATTGTTTTGAATAGCGAACTCAATAATTGAGTATCAATTGAGGATCTTTTGTGAATCATAGTTTTTGGGGAGGGCAGGGGGGGGGGGGTTCCTCCTTGGAAAACTGAGAATGAGAGACATTGTATATAAAAGGGATATCAACAGTGAGAAGAAAAATTAATTATTTCATCAATATTTATAGAATGGAACATCCATCCTGAGTTGTGAAAGAGCATTGAAATAATTAAAATGTTTTCCTCATCTCACCCCTAGCATGATCGGCTGACTAGAAGTTTGACCAGACAGTCAACAGACTGGATCGAAGCCAGGAAACAACAAGATCAAATGGAAGAAGAAATCAGATGGAGGAGTGTAAGTTCTGAAATCTAAATAAAGAGTAAAATCATTTTGCTTACAGCAAAGACTTTTAGTCAGAACCAGAGGAACAAAATTGCTGTCCAGATATGCAAAGAGATTTTTTTTTCTTTTCTTATCATTAGGAACAATAAGTTTCACTTTTATATCTCCAGTCAAAGATCTAGGACTTGTATTTACTTTTTTCTTAGCTTGTTTTGTTTGTCTCTGAAAAAAGTGATATCAGGCTGCTATCAGCTCACCATGGGATCAGGTAATATGAGCACAAGAATATGATAGCTAAATATTCGACGATTCCTGATTTTACGGCTGGTCATACACTAAGTGTGAAAAACAAATCCTCCTATAAGTTTCATCAAATATAATAATCAGATCTAACAACCTTATTTTCATTCTTCAAATCAAATAAAATTAACTCAAAAATGCCACTATCGAATATGAATCAAGAATTACTTAATAAAAGAGATGATAAGATAAAAATAATTAATATAAAGTTTTGGACCAATAACCTACTTCAGATATCAAAGAACACTGCTGTACAGTGGTAAAGCATCGGCCTGCTGACTGAGAGGTAGCAGGTAGCAAGAAAATTTACCCCTGTTGCTTCATTCGACCTTGGTGAAAATGGGTACGGCTTTGGCTGAAAAAGTGCTCTGCAATAGACTAGCATCCCATTCAGAGAGTGATGGATAAATCTGTCACTGTCTGTTTCTTGCTGTAGAAATTGGAATAAGCCCTGGCCCAATGAGAAAAGGACTACTTAGAAGATTTAAATGAGATACAATAAAATAAAGTGAAATTTGATTGAAGCAGAGGACTTTGTTGATTCTCTGTGGCTTACAGATGAGAATCATCTATGTCCTCACTTTTAATTTGATTTGATTTAATTTCTACTCTTCTCACTTTTCATTTGTGTTTTGTTCTTTTGTATCAGAAGCATCACATCAGTCTGATGATACGTCTTCTCTTTTATTGAGTAACTCTTATTAATATAGTTCTATATATTGTAATAAGCATCAGAATAATTATGGTTTAAATTCTATTTTACAGCCATGAAAAATTGCTTTGCCATTGTCCTTGCAGGTTGGTCTTGCAGCTCTTCATGGTGAATTTGAAAGGACGCACTCCCATCCTGTGCAAAAAAATGTGGATCAACCAAGATACATGTATCCTGTTGAGAACTATGCACAGCCAGTGACTTCTTAGTTATTACGAAAATTACCTGAAGTTTTATAGACATAATTTTCTTCATGCATAGGTATGGGAAGAATAAGACTGAATGCTTGTTGCTTTGTTCCTGAATTCATTTTATTTCTGTTTGGAATTTGAATTCTTTAAATTTTTTTCTAAGGCTGCTTTCTCTAGATAATAGCATTGCTTCTCATCTTTATATTGTCACACATTTGATAAGTGCCAAACTCATTTTTTGACATATTTTTGTTCATACAACTTTTGAATACTAGACATCGATTCCTTCATTCTGCAATGACTTTTAATGTATTTAATTATTAATCAAGGGACTTATTATTATTGGAAATAATCGAACATGCCTAACCACAGACACTGAGTAAAGAAAAAACAGCACGTTTCTTGCATGGCTTAAAAGATGAAAATGAGTTAAGCATTTATCGAATGAGCATGACGATACCCATATCCAAACCAAGATTATTTGTGCAGAAGTAAAACCTGATCTTCAATCCTCTCCTTTACCGGGAGGAGAAAGAGAAATTGTCAGGGAAAGATATAAAGTATTCCCATAGAGAGGATTTATAGTTATGTAATAATCTTGTTACATTGTATGTTGTATTTTATTAATCTCCCCCATGAAATGAGAATAATGGTATATACATTATTATACAGCAATATGTAAGCAATATTGGTGGACAATCAATAAAGGATTTAATAGATAGCCTGCTTATGGGGAAAATCAAAAGGCTGCACAGGAAAGATTATTTATCTGAGCTGTTAACACCTACATTGTATGATTTTTTTAATTGTTTTATTTCACTTTTCTCAAATTTAATTGCCTCATCTATATTAAAACTGATCTTTTTTGCATACATAAGATATATCCAAGGAGCAGTTAAGGATGCCCATAATACTTTAAGGACAATTATGATACATAATGACAATCATAATATTTTATGTATGATTTAAGGACAATCAGTATATGCAAGGGACATTTTGAGAATAATCATGTTATTCCAAGGACATTTTAAGGACTTTTCCGATATACATTAAGCATATATTTAGATTATTCATATTATTTCAAAGACATTTTAAGGACAATCATGAAATTTGATGTTAATGACACTTCTATATGATATGTATCAGGACAATCATGATTATTTAAGGATGAAATAGACATTCTCAA
Source organism: Goniobranchus geometricus (assembly GCA_028565895.1). Taxonomy (NCBI): domain Eukaryota; kingdom Metazoa; phylum Mollusca; class Gastropoda; order Nudibranchia; family Chromodorididae; genus Goniobranchus; species Goniobranchus geometricus. The sequence continues at coordinate 4,717 of JAOWAY010174948.1, read as the reverse complement.
TATGGTGGATGAATACTGAAATGTTCAGCAGAAAAAGAATTATCAGACAACGATTATCATCAAAAAATGTGATTGTCAGTTGAAATCATTTTCCTCTGTTACCATTATTACCCGATATCCTTTACCAACGGGATTAATTCGACTGTTAAAATTATGAATAGACTGATTTGAAACTAATCAGAGGATTCGAAGTTTAATAAATTTAGAGACTGATATATTCACCAGGGTAGGGGCAAGATTGGTGAATGAAAAGCCCCAAACCACACCAAATTGGCTGCCTTTATCTTGGGCTTTCACTGTGCTTTATTCAAGCAGTCAAGCCCTTGTGCCCATTTTTCACTCTTTTTTGGAGCAAGCGAAAAAAATATGAACCTGGATCAATATGCAACTTACTTAAAATGAAACTGAACTCTCATTCATTTGCATATATAGGTATATATTTCTCTCAATTTTTTTTGTTGCTGCCTGTTTTTCCATATTTGATGAAGAACGAGGTCCAAAATGCCATATAAGAATAATGAAATGTTCTGTATCTGTAACAAATTGAGTAACACCTATTATATCTAATTATTTATTCACGTTGATGTGTGCGGGAGAGGAAATTCAAGTACAAACCTTCATTAAGGATCCAATGTGGAATCTGGCAATGTCAGGAGAAGCACCGACCTCCCATTTTTCACTTACGGGCCCTTGCCTTATCACTGAACCACCATCACATGTACCCAGTGGAACGATTCCTCAAATGCCATAAAATATGTGATGTTACTGATATTATTTGTATCAAAATTATACAAATACAATGTATGATTCACTTCTGGGATGGTGTATTATACTTTTTCCAATATCAAATCTTGTTATTAGTTTCTTTCTTGAAGATTAATTTTATTATTTTTGTGGTATCTAAAGTACTGTGGTGTAAAATCTTCTTCACATCTACAATTATGCAAATTAATGTGAATCAAGCAATCATCCAGTGAATTGGTTGATGTGGAATGGAAAATGGGTGAAAATCTGGCAGTTTGACGGATATGGGTAAAATTTTTGGTTTGCTTCAAGATTTGTGCCAGATATTTTCTGCCCATGTGCATTTGAATGAGCGTACATTTTCCTTGATGTTTGTTTTGTTGGCATGGTTGAGAGTTTTATCGTCTATTAAAATGTTAACTGTTCGTCTGATTAATAAACCAATTGATGATGATGATGATGATTATGTTCGTCCTTTATATTCAAAGGTGACCTTGACTTCTGATCACTTAGTAGGGCTGAGTTGTGTGTGGAGATGGCTAATGAGGCGGATCCGCGCCCGAAAATTGGAGCTCATTCTCTCCTTTCTTTTCAAACGACTCTGTGCCTTGTCATTTATGCGCTTTTCTTCAAAGGCAGATGCTCCTGATCTTACGCGTGAGCGCCATATCCTCTGCACTCGTTTCCCATGTAGTATGAGGTATGTTGCAAAGCTTGAGGGCTTCCTTCAGGGTGTCTTTGTGTCTATTCTTTGGTCGGCATAATGAGGGCTTGCCTTTCGCCAGCTCACCGTATAGCAGTCTCTTTGGGAGACGACTGTCATCAATACGTCGGACGTGGCCAACCCACCTTAGCTGTGAGCGCAGAAGTATGGCATGTATACTCTCTGTTCCAGTAAGCAGCAGAACTTCAGTGTCCGACACTCTGTCTTGCACTTGACGTCGAGCAGCGTCCTCAGGCATTTCATGTGAAAGGCGTTGAGTTGCTTGGCATGATAGTTGTAGATAGTCCATGTTTCGCATGCATAGAGCAGGGTTGGTAGAACAACTGCTCTGTACACCTTCGGCTTGGTTTCTAGGCTTAGACCACGACGTTCCCAGACTTTATTCTTTAATCTGCCAAAGGCTGAGCTGGCTCTTGCTATTCTGTATGCCACCTCCTAGTCAACGTTGACTGTGCGTGACAGAGTACTGCCTAGGTAAACAAACTTGTCAGACATCGTTAATCTCAGTCCATTCACGATGATGTTGGGTTCAGTATAGGCTGCTCTAGGTGCAGGCTGCAGTCTTCTTCGTGGAGATCGTGAGGCCAAAGTCATTGCATGCTTTCGAAAACAGATCTATGCTTTCTTGCATGTCAGACTCAGTACTGACATAGAGTGCACAGTCGTCAGCAAACAAAAAGTAGCGGGCTGTGCCTTCGTGTACTTTTGTCCTGGCCTGCAATCTCCGAAGGTTGAAGACGCTGCCATCAGTGCGATAACAGAAGCCAACACCAATGTCACCATCTCAGAAAGCATCTGAGAGCATCGCAGGGAACACCATACTAAAGAGGATGGGGCCAGCACACAACCTTGCTTCACTCCGTTGGAGACAGGAAACGGCTTAGAGTACTCACCATCATCTTGCACTCTGGCGTTCATGCCATCATGGAACTGACGGATAATAGAGATGGACTTGGACGCGCAGCCAAACTTGGCCATGATCTTCCATAGACCCTCACGGAGGACAGTGTCAAACGCTTTTGTAAGATCCACAAAGGTGGTGTATAGTCCGACATTCTATTCCTGGCACTTCTCCTGAAGTTGGCGGGCTGCAAAGATCATGTCTGCAGTGCCGCGGCCTGCGCGGAATCCACGCTGGCTCTCTGGAAGTAGCCCAATCTCCAGGTGTGCGTTGAGGCGATTGAGGAAGACGCGGGCCAGAATCTTCCCAGCAATAGAAAGTAGAGAGATGCCTCGGTGATTATCACAGGAGTTCCTGTTCCCTTTGCGCTTGGAAAGGTGGAGGATGGAGGCGTCTTTCAGCTATTGTGGCAGCCTTTCCTGCCTCCAGATGTTGGTGAAAACAAGTGAGGCTCTCAGTCAGTTTAGGACCACCACAGGCATAGACCTCTGCAGGAAGGGAATCGGCACCAGGTGCCTTACCACTGGAGAGACGCTTGATGACTTTTTTGACCTCTTCTTCCGTTGGTGGATCAGCCATTGAATTGCCAGCTGGGACCTGGGGAAGACGTTGAATGGCTTCCTCTTTGATGTCTGATGGGCGGTTGAGGACACAGTCGAAGTGTTGCACCCAGCGCTCAAGGATCTTTTCTTTGTCAGAGATAAAAGTGTTCTCGTCTGCGCTGAGAACAGGGGGTGAGCTAGACAAAGTAGCGCTGTATATGGCATTGATGGCGGTGTAGAAGTTCTTCATATCCTTTCTCTTTGCGTATGGCTGAATGACATCAGCTTGCTGTTTGTACCAGGCATCTTGCATGTGGCAGAGTTCTGATTGGACTCTTCTTCTGTCAGCACTAAAGGCATCCTTCTTAGGGACAGAAGATTGGTCATTAAGAAGCACACGGGGGAGTTTGTGCTTGACGTCTATTAGGGACTGGATTCGACTGTTGTTTTCATCAAACCAGTCCTGGTCCTTGGGCACAGTTGATCCAATGACGTTGAAAGCTGCAGTATATACAATGTTGCGAAGATGGGTCCCTTCTGCCTCTAAATCCGCATCAGGGTCTGGGATGGGGGGTGGCAACTTGTCCTCCAGCTCATTTACTAATTGTTTTTGAAGTACATCATTCCTGAGCTTTGCAACATTCTGGCGTTTAGTTGAAGTCACTAAGAATGATGAGCTTGTCCTCCCCGGGGCACTGCCTTGATGGTATCCTTCAGATCCTCATAGAATCTGTCCTTCACCTCATCAGAATTTGTCATGGTGGGAGCGTAGGCGCTGATTAGTGTAGCGAGAGGTCATCAGGTGGTCGTTGATCCCTTTTGGGGGAGTAGCCAGCTTGTTGACCAGGCCAGATTTGATGGCAAATCCAGCTCCTTCCTCTCGTCTCTCGTTCTGACCTCGTCCAATCCAGAAAAATGTGTAACCAGTAGACTGCTTTGTCAGTTGTCCTTCATTTCCCAAACGACTGTCGCCGAGAACCGCAATGTGAACTTTGTAGCGAGCAATAAGTGCTGTCCGCCTCTCCGGTCGGTATGTACCGGCACGGTCCAGGAGGGTGCGCACGTTCCATGCGCCGAATGTGACAGCTGTCGTAGAGCTCTTCTTCACACTTTTGTTCTTACCGCTGGCGTGGGCCCCGCCAGACGCGGCTTGCTGGCCAGGGAGAGGTGAGACAGGCAATGTTTAGGGCACTTTCTCTAGTCCCTTCCCCAGGCTCCGGTGGAAAGCAGTGCTGTCCTGTAGACGGCGGCTTCGTCGCTCAGGTTGCTGCCGAATTCGAGTGCTGTCTCATTCACTGAAAAGCGACCATATAGCCTGAGCCTCCTATGTGTATAGTTGTGACTACGACTTCCACTTCATACACACCTGTTGCTTGGCCACGCTTCCATTGCTGCAGGACTTGTGAAAAGGAGATGAGGGTGATGTGCTGGATGAAGTCGTGACTTGCGCGTGAATTTGACAAAAATGTAAGAGACTTTCACTCTCGACTCGATGCGGCTGTTCCAATAGCAAGACCAAATCAAGACGGCCGGGGACGCATCAAGATGCAGGAGCTGCCAGAAGGTGGGACATGTGCTAGTCAACCGCCTTCGTGGTCCCCTTCGGGATTTTTTTGTCAGGGTTTACTCCTGATAATAAATACTCCTGATATTATTAGAAGTGGCTGCGGGGTCAAGGCGTTGGGTTTGTAACCGCAAGGTTCCGAATTCGAAGCCGGACTGCGCCGTAGCGCTGTTTAGTCCTTGGGAAAGACTATTTACACACATTTTCCTCACCCCACTCAGGTGTTATTGAGTACCCGACCA
>JAOWAY010174837.1:0-10374 GCA_028565895.1 Goniobranchus geometricus | reverse complement strand
GGAACATTGAGGGTTTGAGCCTCGCATAATGGTCTTACTTAAGGCACTTTACTTCGCTTACCTCCATCGACTCATGTCTGAATGAGTACCTGGCCCCTAAAAATATACTAATGCAATATTCATTCAATGGCTCTACAACACGATACACATTTTTATTCCACAATGTCTTTCACTGAATGCATCTATTTTTATAACCTGTAACATATAATGATATAATATTGATGTTATATTTATACAATGCTTCTCCGCGAGGTCACATTTTTATTCCATAATATACACGATATAATTCTTAATATTCTCTTATATTTTTTTATGCTTATGACAAAAATGTAATTTCATCCTTTTAATTGTAATTCTTGTGCTGTCATGAATCACGGAAATATTTTTCCCGAAAGGAACAATAAATCAATTGAATTTGAGTTACTGAATTACTGAAAAATAAAACAGTGCAGTCCTTGTCCGAAAAAAATTGTATCGACGCCTAACAGGCTGCGAATCTTGTTTCTAAACGTTGTGTGTTGCTGTTGGTCAGAGGAGTAAAATAAATGTCATTGTAAAGCGCTGTGAGCGTGGATACACCGTGATACGAGTGCTGTAAAAGTGTCCTTTTTACTTCTATCAAAGATGTAGGATAAACTCGGAGGTTCCGTGCGCCAACCAATCGCGCATGTAAAAGACCCTTGGAATTTATTGACAATTGCGCAGGGCGCTCCACATAAAACACAATCCCTGGGGCCTTTTTTTTTAGCGTTCATTTGGTTTAAACCGTCGTCTACACCATGGGTCCTCATGTTGAATACGAAAGTCATGGCCTAACATTCATAATCGCTAGGCTCGCCGGGAAATCCGAAGAAGATGCTCAATGGACTACAGCCGCTTGGGCCAAATGAAATCCCTTTGGCATGGAACAAGTAAAGGCATACGAATCAAGATTCTAAGAACTTGCATCTTCGCAATAGCCATATATGGATGTGAAGCAAGGCCCATTAGGACTAGTTTTGAAGAAATACTATCTAGCTTTGAACTAAAGTGCTATCGTAAAATCCTTCAAAAAAAGAACAAATGAATCAATTCTGAAAGAACTAATCATCAAAAGAGATTGGCTCACAACAACAATAAAGGGAAGAAAATGGACCTTCTTTGGCCACCTAAAAAGACACCAAAGCCTTGAAAGAACCATAATTGAAGGAAAGATTTCCAGCAAAAGAGGGAAAGGAAGACCGAAGAGAAGATGGAGTCATGACATCCAAGAAAACCTGCACACAGACATCACAACTGCGGGAAAGATGGTGCACGGCAGAGATAAATTCAAAATGGCAGTCATGAAGGCCACATCCTGGAAAGTACACGCCACTCGAGAGGCTCGATCTATTGCTTCAAGTCGATACTTTCCTGTCTCGCGTTTTTCTGTTTTGTAATATTTATCATGGGGTTTTTATTAATCCCTGCCGAAAAGAGCCTTCATTTTCCAAATGAATTTATTAAGTGGAATAATTTGAAAAATTGACCTTAGATCTATATAGATCCAATTGATGCAAATACGGAAAAGGAAGCAAAAAAATTAGTACATCTCGATTTAGACATCTAGATTCTAGATCTTTAGTCTAGTTCTTACATTAGCAGGGGTTTTGACTCGTCGATGTTAACATAAAATGTCTATGATCCGATAACAAAACAATGCTGATAGATGTGTATTAATTGAATTTCTAATGAAAATTCAATTACGTAATATTTCCGACCGATGGAGAGAAGTGAGAAACAAGCAGACGAAAAGTTGATCAATAAGTATCGAACGGTGTAGAAATTTCAACGAGTACATACTGGCGGTCAATAAGGGGCGATAATCTAATAAAGAGATTTTGGCGTGCGTTGAAGCCTATTGAATGGGCTATTGAGGCCCCATTGATTGAGTTTTAGATGCAAAACCTGTAGATCAGACGCTGAGAAGCCGATGCTCCTTGGGGTATTTTCTCCAAAATCTCTTCTCTCCTTCGATTTCTTTTTTCATAAACCAGTTATAGACTCAGTTGCAATAGGAATGGCATCCGACGTGAAGCCCCTTACACGAACCCATTCAGCCCCTATGAAATAGTGAACTTCTGTGGCGACCGGAAAACAAGTGGGATTAATACGGCCAAAGAATAAGAGCGAGACTAGAAGATGAGCCTACAAACCCTTAAACTAACATCCAATAAGAATTGACCCCCTAAGTACAATTCTGTTCACTTCAAGAGAGACGCACCCATTTCCATACTCAGACACCAATGGTTTAATATGCGATATAGATATACAATTACAACAAAGCTTTCTCTATGACAACAACAAACCCGCTGAACCTCTCAAATTGTCTCTCCAACGACAATATTAAACTACTTAAAAACCCGACCACACGCTTCTTATAGCTAGACATCTTACTTTGTAAATTCTAAGTTCATACCTGAAATGGAAGTAATCGTTCCTAACCTGTTCCTTTAACACAAGCACTTACCTGTTTATAACAAATTTCAAACCCTAATCTATCTGTAGGCATCTAATCAGAGAGCTTTTATTTATAACAACAGCGTGCGCCTACCTAGTTATTGAAGGGTTGTCGTAAAAAGATGATTATAATAGTTGCGGGTATCAACAGTGCTATTACTTTCAATGACATGGTCTGGAAATTTGGTGTGATTGTAGGCAAGGCATATTTACCTATCTCTTGTATTTTTTACCTTCGTTCCCCGGCAGCTGATAGTCACGTGTTCTCATCTTCTGAGTGGCGATCATTGCCTTGTCTTAGTTCAATATCATTGAAGGCTTATTTGTCCTTATGTTTTCGGGGTGGGTGGGGGGATAAAGTAGTAGGGGGTACAGAAATAGTTAGATTTTTTTATTATCATTCGGTATACCGGTAAGAAAATTGAAGGGTATGGCTGTCAAAAATGTCCGCCCTCTCACTCATTCAAATTAGGACCAATTTGATAACTGAGATGTCCACGTTGATAATCTGAATCTTGAACTTAATGACGCCTTGTTCGGATGGTTCGAGATTCCCTACTAAATTATACGCCTGCAAAGGGTATCATTTTAATTCAAGCTTAAAAAGCAATGGAAGAAATCCACTAAGATTATTATGAACTCACAGCACAGACACACACACAAACAAACACGCAAACACGCATACATAAACATGCAAATAATCGAATATAAGAATCACACCAATTCTCTCATTTGCCCATACGCCCCTAATACCAAGAAGTACAAAAGGTATAATTTCATAGGTGGGTGGACAAAGGTGGGAGGAGGTATATGGTGATCTTGTCAAATAAACACACATTACGAGAATGATTAAAATACATAAAGCTTAGAAATAGTGAACGAAGAAGAAGACGGGTCGGGGGATTTAGCATAACGTCAAGCAGTAAAATAATGTTAGAAACTAAAAAGAAAAGAAATGAATTGAGCTGCAAAAGTTCGAAAAGGTAGAACTCATTCTGTGTAAGTAAAGTTAGTCCCGTAACAATGACTGGGTATAGGGGAATTAGGGGTAGAGCCCTAATTATACTAGGCATACGGCATAATGTGGTAGTTTGCCTTTGCTTTCCACGCCACCTTTACTTCCCCCAAGTCGAGAAAGACCTCGCTACCCATTTATACTGCTGGGTGAACAGGGGGCACCGAAAAAAATCCACTGCCCGGCTGGGTTCGAACTCGGGCCATCTCGCATGGCAGTCAACTGCTGTACCTACTGAGCGACCGGGAAAGAATATCCGAACCTAACAGAAGAATTTTCAAAAGACAGTTGCTTCCATGGAGAGATCAAAGGTAGGCACTGCGGTCTCCTGCCCTGGCCATCCGTGATTCTCCATTCGTGTCCGTCTTAAAGAAATCCATCAGTGTGAAGCGCAAAGCTGCATACAATCCGTTTTGGCTTTAAACGTCACGTAGCAGATATCTCAGACATCCAGATAAACAAATGTTGCTATTTCATATGGTCTGAGGAAAGCAGATATGTCGATGAAAAGCGTAATTCTAAGGAACTGGCGGCCATCGTACAGGTGGCCCTTCTGTCGGCAATCTACGTTGTCACTAGTATTCCTAAAATTACCAATTCAACTGTTTCCCTTTTGCTACCTGGTTTTCTACATGGCAGGGTTTATGGAAATGTATGTTCTGTTCCGTTACGCAGCCAGCTTTTGAACCATTTCAGCAAAGAATGTTCACTGGCTCCTTCAGAACCTCTACCGTCACTCTAGCAACGATAAGCAATGTGGAATATGTGTACATGTTTTAACTTTTGAAGTAGTCGACGACTGGCTACTGTGTCGAACGCTTTACTGAAATCCGATAGTTATCAAATCTACTGTGTCTTGATGTCAAAAGACTTTGCAATGTCTTCATTCTTATGGTCATAGTACTTGGGTCTCACGTGATCGAGTTTTACGACATCCGTGTTGGCGGTCAACGAGGATGACATGTCTAACAAGATGATCCAGGATGCTGTGAAAGGTATACATTCTGGGACGTGTACTTTACATGTAATTGATTTGAGAGTCGCAGATCGGTAATTCAGTGGAATCTTTTGCCCCTTTAGCCCTGTTTGTATATCGGAGTAAATTTTGCATGTGTCCAGTCACCCGGGACATTTCCTGGGTCAGGGGATTGTTGGGATATATTGACCAGAAAGGGGGTTGTTTCCTGGGCAGCCTCTTTCGGTATTATGGATGGTATCTCATCTGGCCCTGAAGCTTTGAGAACATCGAGAGCTTGTAGCTGTTTAATCATGCACTTTTCTGTAATTTTGATTTTTGAGACAATTGATATGTCCGGGTCGTAAAGTTAGCCAAATAGTTAAGGCGCTGGTCTCTGGATCGGGAGGTCCTGGGTTCGACAACTTGTGTTGTTGTTCTTTTTTTTCTTTAAGCGAGAAAATTTACTCTAATTACTTCACATGACACAGGTGATGAATGAGTACCTATCAATGGGCTGGTATTGTTGCGCTAAATGTGCTACACTTTTCAGTATACTTCCCAGGGGATATGCTTGCTAGGGGATAAAGTATTGTAAAGCGCTTTGAGACTGTTCGTAGAATAGTGGAAAGCACTCTGTAAGTGCAATTTTTACCTTTATCTTTTACTTTCAGGTATTGGCAAAACAGGGTCCTCTTTCATGCAAACAGTCTGATATTGTTGATTAAATATATAAAGTCATTATCACCGATCCGATGGCCTAGTGCTAGAGCGTCCGCCTCGGAAGCGGGAGGTTGCGGATTCGATCCCCGGCCGAGTCATACCTAAGACTTTAAAATTGGCATTTTAGTAACTGTCTCGCTTGACTCTCAGCATTATGAGGACAGTACTAAGACTGGTCGGCCCGGTGTCAGTATACTGTGACACGAGTTGCGCTATACCTTATGGCTCATGTGTGGCAGCACTTAGAGATGTCAAAAAAGCACCGTTAGATTTGTTCTTTTAATTTTCTCTCCGTACTTTTAACAGATTAGTTAAAAGAGTAATAACGTCAAAAATCTGTTTCCACTCATTTGATAGATCCAGTAAGCTCTTGGAAATTACACATATTCAATACATTTTGAAGATGTGGACATTTGCACATGCCGTGACCTTCAAGATTTAAATCAGTTGAACGATTTTCTCCATTTTCAAAGTTTATCTCCGCTCACTTATTCAGATACGGTAATGGTAATTATACACTTTTACTACCGTACGGCGATGATGATGGTAACAAAAATAAAATACCAATTCATTCATCCCAGAGGAAAAATTTGTCTTTTGGCTATTAGCCGAAAAGTGAGTGTCAGCCGTTAACGAAAGCAACTTGAATAATCTTGCCCATTACCCATATATCGGAAATCGAACCTGCAAGCCCAACACACGACCCACTGCACCACTGAGACCACTGATGGTGATGGTAATGGTAATGATGATGATGATGATGATGATGACGATGATAATGATGATGATGATGATGATGATGATGTTGATGATGATGACAGTTTTTTATTGGTTTTTTCCAATGCGGTTGATGATATATTGTGATTCTTACGATTATTTCAATTATATACCTTCACATTTCATTGTTTCATTGATCTGGTCGTGATCAAGCCGTCGTCTTTCGATGTGAAGAAACATATAAAGGGGGGTCCTGATATAACGATATGCCCGATCTCACGCTGCTTGAAAGGGGCCTGGTGCTCCAGCACAGCCGTATCACGGAGCACCGAAGCTTTAAAACAAAAATCACCACCCATAATAGATAGATCTAAAGCGAGTATCGGCTTCCTTGGAACACAAGAAAAAAAAAAAAAAGTTTCTCCCCTCTGCACCAACGAGCACCATATATGGCATGCCTGCTCAGATTGTTTTTTTTTAAGGATGCACAATTAATTTAATTGTTTTCGCTTTGCATTTCGTATTGATTTTGCCATCGCTGAAAGTATTTCTTTGTTTCATTGCATGTTCGTCCCATTGGCAAATGAGGAAGAATTTGAAATGAAAGGAGATTAATCATCTAAAGATAAAGATAAGGTAAATATTTAATAATTTAATAACTTTATGATTTAATAATTTCTCTTTATTGCCGTTTTAGATATATAGACAAACATATCAATTCTACAAGATACATTACAAAATCGCATACAAAAGTCTTGAAAAAAAACCCCCCAAAACCCAGACCTAAAAAACTATATGTATTGTATGATGATGATGATATGTTATGGCTGTGATGATGATGACAACGACGACAATGATGATGATGATGATGAAGATGATGGTAAAGATGGTGATGATAATGGTGATTATGACAACGATGACGACAATGATAAAAAAAAATCAAACAAACAAAAAACAACCCACAACTGGTTGGGGAAGATGATATGTGAACCGTTTAGCCAGTTTTCTTTGGGCCAATTGATGGCAACCTTACTGAGGTTGGATAGAAACACATGTGGTTAATTTGCATATCAACTAGCTCTAGTTTTAATGCTGCGATGTTGATTTCTGGAAACCAGAAGTTGAAATAATTTATTTGCTGGGTGAAAGTTATCTTCAACAATACACACAATTGAGCGATCTAGTTTGATAAATTACATCTACGGATAGAAGACTCTCAACAATGAATTTCTTTGTCGTTTCTATAATTTTTTTCAAACTTTCGTTTTCATATATTGTCCGATATCCAAACCAAACAGTAATGCAAAAAATAATGATTGACTCTATCGTAGATCTATAAAAATTCCTGAGTGTTTTTGATGAAAATTTCATGTCTATTTCAAGCTGCAGGAAGAAAAGTCTTTTGTGAAAAAAGTCCGTTGGTGTTTTCGCTCAGCTTAATTTCTTTTGAGGTCACAGTTCGAAGAAACCGAAAACTGTCCACAATTTCGTCGTCCGAATTGGTGATGGTTATTGGTCAGGCTGCATCTGTATTAGCTCTCCTACAGTCCACACAATTGGTTCTTTGGTTTTAAATGCGTTCAGATGAATTTTGTTTTCATTGCTCCATTGGAGCAGACTGCCTATTTCTGAACGATAATCTTCGTCATTTTTATGGATGTTTTGACTTGGGCAAATGTCACAATTTTTACATTCGTCTCACTGTCTGAGATCAAATTATCGATGTTTGCAGAAATAAAAAGTGAACATCTGGCCAGGAGACTGTTTTGGAATTGTCGAAACGGTTTTCTATTACAAGGCAGTAGTCTTTCCCCGAACACCCGAACAGCTAACTTAAGTCCGGCCGCTCTTTGTCCCATTTGCATAATGAGCCTGACATAGATTAATGCTAGGCCTTCATTGCACGCCTAGACTAGAATATATCCTACTTGACGTTTTTGTGATGAATTTTGAAAAAAATTATTTTTCACACCCCCCTTTCTTCGTTTTAACAGTGTATGGCAGCCATATTATGTTCAATTTTTGGGTTTGGGAACATAAAAAATCGAACTCAGGGACTTCGGAATCTGCACACTTACTTAGTGGCTTTGTAAGATCCTGGGGTGGGGTGGGGCACAGAATAGAAAATAAGGCTTATTCTCTATTCTGTGGGGTGGGGTAGGCGGCGTTGGGGACATTATTTTGCATTGGTATTTCCAAATGTATTTCACTTCTCATGTTGTTATTTAATGTTTTACATTCCACTTTTGCTTTATCATGTTTTTTCCCCCAATTCGCACTAGGTAAGTAATCCTGTTTATCTAAAATGTGGCGAATTATGGAGTTTCACATTTTTAACCTTTTTCATTATCTTCAACGGTTTTCTAAGCTCTAGCGCCCAAACGTTCACGTTTTGGTGGCTTATAAATTCGAAATGAACAGTTCAAAACTGGGTTTGGAAATATCCTTGAGGGTGGAGTGGGCGGCGATGGGGACAACGTAATGCATTGGTAATTCCAAATGTACTTCTTTACTCATGTTGTCTTTAGAGTGATGCATTCTAGTTTTGGAATTTTAGTATGGTCACGGTTAGCTGCCCACTGACCGGTACTCATTCACAGCTGAGTCGAGTGAAGAAAGCGAAGTGAAGTGTCTTACTTAAGGACAAACTGGCGATAATCTGTGGTTATGGCCTGACCACGTCAGCAGGGCTCGATCGCAAACAATTACTTATCTATGTTACGAGCCATGCCAAACGCTGCTAGACTCGACTCGTGCGAGTTATGTTACCTAATGAGCTAACAACGCCCTCAATTTACAGAACACATTTATTAATGAATTTGAAAATTAAGACCTGAACACATTTTGTGGTTTTGGTCTCCATACAACGACTTTATCAAAAGTTATGATTTACATGAGACCACTAATAAAGGCTTAATTATTTAACTTAATCATTAAAAAAAAAGCATTTCATATCAAGCTTTATATTTACATGTGATACAGGTTGATATATATATATATATGTGTGTGTGTGTGTGGTGTGTATATATATATATATATATATACATAAGCCTGCATTGCACTATACCACGCTACACAGCAAAGACTACACGGGCATTCGATTTGAGAGTAAACTGGAATGAGCATTCCCAACAGACGTGGTCGGTGTGTGGCCTGATAAAAGTGAACCAATCACAATGGGAATGGGAGTGGTTGCTACTCTCAAACAACGGAGAATAAGGCCCAGAGTAGAATGTCACGCCAGATAAATACAATAAAGGCCATTGCAGATCAAGAGCTGACGTCATTCTACGTCTCTGATTCAGTGATTCAGTCGATTTAGCCAAGTGGAATGGAAAGTTGACCCAGTCTGCATTGACGTAATTGAACTTTGTGTGGTCAGGTTGTGCAGACCGGATTATCATTTTGAATTGTTCCACAGCTCGCTCGAGATATGACTAGGCTTACGACACTTACGTTAGATAAAGGCCCTTAAAAATGTCAGGACGGGGAACGGTATTGCAGAAAACATGAGCAGGGATAAAGAATGAAAAGCGACAGCCAAATGTTCATCGACAATGGGCCAAGCAGAAGTGAAGGCCAATGCCGGACAGGTTGGCCCGAAATACCGACTGATTTATCACCTCTCCCACCGAGTCTCTGTGGCAAGAGGATTTCTACACGGCGAACACATTTCTACACACTGCATTTACGTAAAGAGATGCGAAAGAAACAGAGTCTAGTTTAGGCAATATTTGAAATGCATGTAGGCAGTTAAGCCTAGCCTTGGAACAATTGATATGAAACGACCACACCGATGCCTTTCCAAGGAATTTTGGCTCATTTGCGGTAATCTTGCGGTGTTTAATTTTGAGTACTCGCTGGCCTTTGGTTTTGTGAAAGGGTGTATGACATTTGGAGCACCAATTTACTTTAAAGGAAGTCGTTATGTGACGTTTGGAGCACCATTTCATTTAAAAGAAAGCCGCTATATGACATTTGAAGCACTGAACTTTTGGCGTTGAGAATCGAATACAACTTGAAACAAGTTACCCAGTTAGTTAATACCGAATACAGGATAGATGATACTTTGCAAGAAACTGCTCCATACCATCGTATTTGGATTGAGAATATTCATTTTTAAGTAAACACTTCGCCTTTGCGCTTGTGCAAGCTTAGGACAGTCTCGTGACATGCGGCCGCATTAGAAATGTTTATATTATTGTGAAGTATTTTAAAACACATTAAAATAAAGGCATAAAGGCATGGACAGGAACCCTTATAGCTCTGTATTTACAGAATGGTTGACGGCAGTGAAGTGTAACATATTGACTGAATGTACCGATGTCTTCACAGAGAGGGGGGGGGGGAGAGAGGGATAGACAGAGAAAGGAGGGAGAGAGGGAGAGACAGAGAGAGGGGAAGAAGGAAAGGAAAGGAGAGAGAGAGAGAGAGAGAGAGAGAGAGAGAGAGAGAGAGAGAGAGAGAGAGAGAGAGAGAGAGAGAG
>JAOWAY010174726.1:0-10376 GCA_028565895.1 Goniobranchus geometricus | reverse complement strand
CGAACTGAGGAGGACTGCCCAAAACCGTGTCCGATGGAGAGGTGTTGTCGCAGCCCTATGTTCCTCTAGGAATCAAGTGGAATAAGTCAAGTCAGTAAGGCATTCCTCTTAATTTGAAAGGCAGGGCTGTGATTAACTTTTTATGAAACAGATTGCTTAGGTCAGAGCAACATTAAAAAAAAAAATTGATATCAGTTTTTTACAGTTCGAGATTCTCAAAGGCAAATATTTTGCGTGTTGGCTTTAAGGCCATAAAGTGTCAAGGTAGTGTATAGGCCTATTTGTCAATTAACACATTCTTCACCCTCAGAAACTTGTGATTACCCATGATATTGTATCTATTTGCCTCTTATGGGTCATTAGGATCAAGTATTGCCCTCAAAATGTCATCACCTAGAGTTAACTTGATATAATTTGACCTGAATCCTGGAAAAAAAGACAAATCATTTTTTATCAAAGTTACTCTCTTTCTGTTTTCAGACCTGCACCTGTTCCTTATGAGCCTGGTGTTAATCTACAAGATTCTCTGCTACTGACAGAGGAAGATGAGACCACTGTGCTAAGAACACAGGTATTGTTTTGATTTCTCTCATTTTTTTGGCCCATTCATTCTCTGTTGTTTGCATATATCTTTCTCCCCAAAATGAATTTGTAACATAGAACCGTTCTTTTCTCTTTTGACTTATACGGTTGTTCTAGTACATATTCGTGTGTTATTCAATTCCGATATCTAACCATCTGAATTGCATCTGGCTTATTTCTCATCTGTCTTTTAATTTCACTGTGTTTCTCTGCAGGCTTGGAACCACGAAAAAAAGTGAAGTTTTTGAAAATGGAATCTTGTTCTGGTTATGAATTGCTAAATTAAACTTGATGTCATGACATGCCTGCGAACATTGGTAGAAATCAGTTCTTTAATTAATCTATACACATTCTAATTGGAAAGGCCATATCTGAATATATATGTAAAAGTTTATGTCAGCCTTAAATCTTCCAAAACCTTTTTGTGTCAACTTTCATCCTTTCTATATATGCATCTCCTTGTTCTTTCTGTGCTTCTGTCATGGTCTCTCTTTTGTCTCTGACTTCCTTTTGTTGGGTATTTTTCATACTCTCTCCCTTTTTCTCCTTTATTTTCCCCTAACTCATCGTTTTCCTTATTGCCATTGTAATCAATAGTTTAATCTAACCATTATTCTCAAATATATCCCTGGTGTTTCAGGTCTTCTAGTATTTGGGGCACAGAAAAATTATCAGATGCTTGACTCTTGTTCTCTTCTTTTGATCTCTTTTGTTGTTGTTGTGTTTTTTTTACTTTATTTTTTTTTAATGACTTTAAAGTCAAACATATGTTTGTCTATTCCTAGGTGGCAAAATTGACACGCCGTGTACAAGTCATAGAAGAAGAACACCAGAAAAGGTCACAACGTGAGCTTGTATTGTACCCAGTGGTTTTGGGCTACATCTTGTGGAAAATTCTGGGCTGGTTTGTTCGGGAAAGATGAATCCTATAGAGCTCTTTTCTGTCATTGAGGCAGAAATTGTTTGCTACTGCTTCCTACCAAAAGAGGGGATCACCGTCATATATATATATTTATCTTTATATGAAAACATAGTATATGAATCTTATTTGAGTTGATCACCCATTGGCTTTTGAGCTGAATATAATGCTTATGTTTGTTGATTTGTATATACACTAAAATAATTTTTTTTTATGTCAAGAAAATACAGTGGCTTCTACGTTAGAGACTGGTCCAGGGGTGATTAAAAAGCTGCCTCGAAGATTGAAATTCTCAAGAGGAGGTGGAGGTAACGACACAATATGTATCCTCTTTTGGTGGGAATTTTGGGTTATTGATTCGATTGTTTGATGAGATGTGATCAAAGATGAAAACTTTTCACTGCGTAAGGATAAAAGTTGAGTGAATTGGGGCTCACAAAATTGATCACATAACTAATGCTTACACCATTGTCATTGTTTGGTTATTTCTTTAAGGCAATGAAAAGGGTTTGATCAACAAATTTAACAGTCGGTAGGTTCATAGGGTGGCTGATGGTAATGGTAAGCATCTTAATCCACATGAGCACAGTGCAACCTTGTTTTGATCACACTGACACATTGGCATGTGGGTATGGCAGCTACCAATTGCATCTGTGGTCAAAGTGACTCATTTTAATCATACGGCTGTTGTTTCATTAATGAAATTGAGGCAGCAAATTTGGGCATATCATAGGTAAGCAGATTGTCAGGTTACAAACAGTCATTTTGTCATCTGACACCTCACAGAAAAGTAATTTGGGGACAAATTGACATAAATGAAAAATCTTAGGATTTGGCCATGTGAAAAGACAACTGTCTTTTGTCTTGTCTTTTAGTCGGACACTGAATTTTGGAATCTTGGAACTGTCTTTTAGAGGTGGCTTTTAAAGAGGAAGATATGTTACTCATAAAGAGCAGCCTTAGAGATTGACTGGCTCGAATATGGCAGCCTCTGACATGGACACCACTGTATAAAATAAGTGCAATGCTTACATAATTCTCAAGGATCATATCCTGAAATGTGTTTCTGAACGATTTTTACTTAAAATATAAATGTTTATAACATTGGATCGATGATCCAAATAATTTTCCATGTCATTTGCAAGTCTTGACTCATTCTCTTGAGTTTCACAGTTTTTAAGTATGTTTTATTATCTATTCTGTCAGTAAAAGTTGTGGAAATTTCATGAGAGTGGAAACAGCTAAGTGATTTGAGTCATGACTTCTCAGGAGCACATATTTTACTTATTATCTTTGTTACCTGCACTGACTGTAATAACTTTGCATTTAATGAATGGAGCTTAAGCTATGGATCAAAATATCAATTTATGCCTAGAGGTTGTTTTTTATTAGAGAATAGGCACTATAAAAATATCCATTATTATTATTATTATTATTATTATTATTATTATTATTATTATCATTGATGGAGGTAAGATAAAATACTGTGCTGAAATTAAATCTACGATTGCCATATTTAATTGAAGTTTGGATGGCATGCACAGGGTTAAGTCACCAACTACCACCACTCACCCATAACAAGCCCATCCTCTGGCTCCATAATTTTAAATACACTGTGAGCTGAGAAGGGATCATATGGCATTTGTTTTTTATGGTTTTTGTTTGTTTGCTTTTTTGTTTTGCTTTTTTTTTTTCAATTGAATAATCCGATCAAATTGTATTCCTCCTTTTTTTAAATTTATTTGACGTCAATTGCCTTATATCTATTGTTGTTTTGCAGATTTGCTATAAGTCAAAATTAGGCGTTTGAGGAAGAAAAAGGGTGGATGCAATCAGACATCAGGCTCAGTCACTAGCCTAGGCTTATATTTATTTACGATTTCGAACCACAACTGGATTAAGGCCCAGTGTCTACTACTACAGTAGGACCTCTGTTATTGGTTCACCTCTGAGACATTGAAAAATGGTTTCGATTACCCAGTTTCCTGGGCAGAAGCTCAGACCAATTGTGAAGTATCATCACTGCACTGGACCAAGGAACTTTTCGACAACTGACCAGGAACGCCTGGCTAACAATGCAACCCTGTGAGTGATGTTCATAAAAACGCAGGTGACGAACTGCTTGAAACTAGCCGATCAATTGAAGACATAGGCATTGATTGAAACAAGACAGGCAATTGATTTCATTAGGCGGCTGCATTAGCCATTCAATATCTTCACTGAGCTCCTTTGTTTAGTTTGTGTCATTTCTGTATGAAACAAGCCGACCGTTGTTCATTGCAAGGATCTGTTAATTTATTCTTGGTGTTAGCAAAGCACCTTCTTGATTTAATGTTGTCAGTTCCAGGGAACTTTCCTTACCGGCTTATTCATTTGCAATGTGAGGTATCATGGCTAAAATGGGAAAAACTATACTATACTAGAGATGTCTTAAAAATTAATAAAATTGCCCCTATTTGTCAGAAACGTCCTGATGAAGGATGTAAATAATAAAGAAAAAAATTCCAATATTTCCAGGAATTTTGTCTCAACTTCCTGGGTTTCCAAATTCCCAGGGGTCCCAATAACAGAGGTCCCCATGTAATAAATAAGCTTTTTATTACTGGGCCTGACTAAACAGCAAGCAAAAGCTGGTGATTATTGTGTGATTAGTTCCAAGCTAGCCAGCCAACACCTTTAAACGGAACAACTTACATGTCTCACTTTGCATGAACTGCCACACACATACACTCTTGCCACCCAAAGATGTCACTGTATCAAGTCTAAGACAAGCAGTGTGTTGTGAGATATTTTCACACATATTTTCACTTATACCCCATTCAGACACTCTTTTCAAATTCTTATATTACTTTATATTTGCCGAAAGAGTGGCAGCAGAATTTTCTTTACTCAGGGATAGAATTGTGAAAGAATATTTAAGAGTTGGATTGACTCCCTGTGCTTAGGTTTCTTGTTCTAAAGTAATTTACACCGCACTCTGGATAAGTCAATGGTCAGTTTGACCATGGAAAACATCATCGACTTATCCGAAAATCGGCTTAAGCAGAATGCATCCAAATGATGTCGAACATGTATACAGGGTTTTCGAGAGCTCTTTGAGTCACCAACAGAGGGAGAGAGAAAATATAGAGGGGGTAGGGGAGAGGTGGACAGACAGAGAGAAGAGAGAGATGGATGGAAGAGTACACAGGTTTAGCAAGATCTATTGGTGACGCCAGCAAGAGATGGAGATTTTACAGATCTAAAGGGCCCAACATGACCTGTTATTGATTCTGGAGTATGAGAGAGAGAGAGAGTGGGGGGAGGGAGAAAGAGAGAGAGATGTATGCCGATTTAAAGGCCCAAGATGTCCTATTGTGGACACTGGCCTTGAGAGAGAAGAGCAAGAGAGAGAGAGATGTATGGTATAGGATGCGAGTGCTCTTGGAAGTCATGAGTCAAATGTTATTGTAGTGTAAGGGCAGTGAACTCCCTGTTTGCCATTGTAAATCTTGACTGTATTAATGTTAAATGTATGACAGTTAAGATATTACCGAGGTATCCATAGCGCAGACATACAAGAAAGAAGCTAAGTCATATCCATGGTAAGCCAATACTTTGTAGCCTTTCTTATCCACTGGAAATGTTTAACTGTACTTTTTTTGTTCAATGGAGATGCTTGTTTGGTGTGATTTTGTGAAGAGTAGGATTGATAATAAGATTGCCTTAAGTGACACCGAATTATGCGGAGCTTGGATTTTGTTTTAGTAATGTTTGTTATACAAAGAGTTAGGGTATGACTAAGAAAAAAGATGGACTTTGGCGAAATTTGAATTATGCGAATTTGACTTATCCAGAGTGTACTGTGCCTGAAACATAAAAATTTTTCAACTTTTAGAAAGATTCATTCTGTGGTGGAAGCCCCAGTATTGTCATCCATTTGTCGCATTTGCCCAGAATTTTGCCAAATTTAATGGATCATTTTATGTTAAGTGTTTGGCTACTCTTCTAAACAGCTCATGTAGAAACATCTGTCAGAACTTTGAAAGGTTTGGAACTTGACTAAAACTTAAATGTTAATTTTTGTAATCCATGCCATAAACCGTTGTACCATTTTAGTATTATTTTTTTTTTGTATTCATGTTACTTGTTATCCCTTTAAAAGGTTTCCACTGATCATAAAATAAATTGTCTATAGATGATTGTGGCATTTTTAAGATTAATTTTTCTTTTTGTTCATCCTTTCATTTTTCTGGTATATGTATTAAAGCCTTATCTAAATGTCATTTGACTTGGATAATGTAGTAATTTAATCAATGAACTTGTTCACAGAAAATAAGCCTTTCATTCCATATTGCATGTCTCAATTTGTTTGTACCAGTGTTTTCTCTTTGATTAAAACCTCACCTATCTCTTTGACGGATTAATTTGACAAGATCAAAGCAGTCTTATTAATTTCCTAATGTTTGTCATGAGTTTTAAGGGAATTGCGTAGAAAGATGAAATACTTCATATAAACTTAGGACGATTAGATTTAGAATGTTAAATGTTGGTTATAGTTATAGTAAAAAGTTGTTTTATAGAAGTTTGGGTGTAATGCCCACAGGGATATTTTCATTCCTTAATTTTTTCCTCTGACATAAACTCTGATTGCATGTCCCAAAAGTCTTTACAGTTGTCTGGATAAGTCAATATTCATGGGACACAACTACAAAAATTTCACTTGTCTGAAGAAAGGCTATTTAAGCGATAAGTAGAATACTCTCATGAAAACAATGGGAATGGAAGTGTAATGTTTCTAATTTTGACAGACTGACTTAGCATTGTTGAGGGTTGAACAGAGAAAAAAAAATTGACTTATCTGGTATGGACTGGATTTGGTGGAGGCTGGATGCTAGAAGATACATAACATGTCAACAAGAAGGAACAAGATGGGTGGGTGCTTTTGTTTGTTAGATTGGTAGACCCAAGTAGCATTTACTAGATCCATTTTCTCAGCTTTCTCAATATGTTATGTACATCAAACCTAAAAGGATACATAATTTAGAGATGTCAAAAGTATCTTTGGATGCCCTATGCTATACCTTGTCAAATTGATGAAAATTGAGAATGATCTCAGTTCATTATTTTAATGAAGCTACATATTTTGGGGCTTTCAATGCTGCCATACATTTCTTAAAATCTGATTTGAAATAGAGCTGTTTCTATACTATAACAGTGTATGTCTCTTTATCAGTATCATTATTATTGCATGCTATTTGTATTCAGATGAATCAATTCCAGGTGAATGTTACTGCAATGTTAAACTTGTATTTTCTATACATATAAAACGTGTAAGTGTAAGCAAGACAGATTTAACTGGATGATTAGGCAGCAAAATAAACGGAGATAGATAACATTATTCTCTCTGGATTATTAAGGGCGTAGGGCAAACTTATTCAATTTGATAAATTAACTGTGCAACAATGAAAACAAAAGAGCTTAAAATACAGATTTCTCACTTTTCAGTTGCTGATTATAGAGAATGGACTGTTTTTGTTTCTTAATCTCTTCTGTTGTTAACTTGAATCAAAGGAAGTAATGAGCAGAAATAAAAAACAAACAAACCAAAAACCATTGTCTGTCAGGCAAATTGGTGAGACCGGTGTCATGCAATTATTTGCTGTCTTAAAAAAAACAAAAAAAAAACCCCATCTCTTCCTGGGATTTATGAAAGACTTGGCTGAAATTATATATTATGTAAATGATTCTTCAGCTTATCGAAAATCATATAATGGACTAAAAAGTCACTGAGCATGCTTCCATCTCTTTCTTAACCCTCCAAAGCCAATGGCTTGATTGTGTCAGGAAACATTCCTGATTTGTTTATTCCTGTACATTAGTTATTAATGCCAAGGGTATTAAGTAGTTAAAAAAAAAAAAGACAAATTGTCCACACTATATGTTATTATGGTCTCCTTCCAACTGTGGAAAAGTTTAAAAGTTACTTATGTAGTGTTATTATGGTCTCCTTCCAACTGTGGAAAAGTTTAAAAGTTACTTATGTATAAATTACTGTTCATTTCTAAATTTCATCATGTCTACTGACATGAAGGAAAGGGAAAGATGTATTGTACGTTTTGTTTCAGTTTTAGTTGCAGTGATTAGTAACTATCCCAGGTCAGTTGTCTGGGGAGATTTGGGCCTGTGCTCTTTCGCCATCTTGTATTACCCGTCAGCTGAAACATAAGGTCAACTAATGGTAAAGTGTTGAATTCAAACATTTTAACATTGAACACTTAATCATTGGGTGATTGTATCTGAGTTATCGAATGCTGTAGTCACAAGTGGCTCCATAATGTTCCCCTTTGCTAGATCAGGTATGGTGTTGCCTTTAATGTACACATATGCAAAGCGTTTCTGCTATGATCAATCTTTTAGAGTAGGTGCAAGTGACTCTTTTCCCATGACAGTTCACAATAAGAAGCTCCTGAATAGGATCTTTTAGCAAAAATCTGTATTCTATATCACCATTTAAGTATGAATTGTATAATAAGGCCACACTGAATTGCATGAGAGACCCCAGTATTTCTCCAATTTCAAAACTTTTTTTAATCATCATAAATTTCTTTCAGAATCATATGTAATTCGGATTCAAAATGTTGAATGTTATTGAAAGAACTACTATTGCTGGTTACTCCAATTTATTTCATCTGATAGCCCATGCGTCAGTCATAACTTTTTATAAACTCATAGAAAAAAGTAAGTGCATCAACCTTCAATTCCCACTAAAGTTCTGATTTGCCTGGAATTATTTTGATCTTATTCCATGGGTCTCAATATTCTTTAGTGGATTTCTGCTACCGCCATTTCCTTCGTTAAACTCCACTACTGAGACAGGAAGTGACTCTTTTTCTTTGAAATGATCTTCTGAATCCTCAAATTGGTATGAAATAAGCTTGCTTTGAGAAATTGATTGTTTCTATCTCAGCCTTTCTAGGATGAAATGGTGTAATGATAATTGGTGTCTCCGGAAAATGGTCTTCTGTCACAAGCATGCGGAAAGTTCCGTTTTTTGAAATTCTGAGTTGAGACCCATGTAATCTCAACATTCAATTGGCCCACATGTGGGTTTCCCCTGTCAGCTTGTTCAGGTTAAGCTTAATATCAAAATTAAAAGGCACAAGGAGGTGAATTCTACTTCCACCTTATATGTCCAGTCAGTCAGAATTAATTTAATTGAAAATTTGCCCCATAACAAAATATATGTACTATAAAGCACATTTTCTTTTTATCATGAGTATATGACATGATATATGTCATATATAACTTTGCAAAGACTGAAGAGTAGATTTTCTCTTTGTCCAATCATTTCTTGATGTTCATTTTTGCAATTTTTAAGAGTCTAAATCTGTGTCCTAATTTCATTTACTAAATGGCCTGTTCTTTGTTCTATCATAATGGGTGATTAATTATTACACTCCTGTTTTGAATAAAATTGAATATCATCACATTGTCTCATAATTTTATTAACTTTCTGATTTAGAGAATTGAAATTAATGTGCAAGTTATTGTGCTTTAAAAATATGAAAAAAAGAGATACCAGTAGTAAAGATTGTAAATTTAAAGCTAACTTGCTTCCATTCCAACTTATTAAGCTGATTTTCTTACTTTGACGACGTTATCCAACCCCATCAGGGCCATTAGTCAAAATTTTAAAGGAGACGCAACCAGTTTACTTTCCTGATTTTGTTGTCTCAAATAATGGTGTTAAAGATGGTAGAGAAATGTATTCTTTAGGCTGATGGCCCACATAAAAAAGTTGTACGCCATAGGTCACTCCTAGAGTCACCAGCTACTTGCTGCTGTCTTAAATTTTCGTATGCCGCTTAAAGTGGAACGAGAAATTATAGACATTCATCCTATGCCATTTATCAGCGGAAAAGGTTATACCTGCGGCAATGCCAGCAACATGGTGGATAATGAAAGTGATTTTTCAATGGTGGCTACATAGAAAATATAATCAAATAAAAAAGATGTACAAATTTGTGAAGCCGATTTATGCCTCATGTGAAGGAGAAGGGGAATGTCATGTTTTTCGATTATCATGGATGATGAGAAATTTTTTAATTACAGAAAAAAGTCACAGTCCCCATTCTACGAGCTTCTGTTGATTGTAGAAGCTCATATTTTGTCCAGATGGAGCAATTGCAGGAAGTAGATATGTGCTTAGGAGATACTAGTCATTATATTGCAGTAAGTTGAGTGGTTTTAAAACATTAGTATCATATAAAAATATATGAATCTTATATATGTAAAAATGGTGTATCACAAAAAGCTGTCGCATTTGGCACATACAGACATACATATACAAGAAATGGAAGCTTATTTCTGTGGTGTTTGAAAGAGGATACTTATATCTATGCTATTTTTGTACCGTAAGCAAGTTATTTTCAATTTCAATTTCCATATCAACTACTAATTAACTCCAAAAGTCTGTCAGTTATCTAAACACATGGGTTGTGGATAGTAGCCTATTGCTGATTTTAAAAAAATGTTAATAGATTTTTTTCTATGATCAATGACTGCTACGCTAAGGGCAATTGAAAAGGACCATCTTCCATTCCAGACAACGCGGTGCCATGCCTTCATGTATTGGTGACAACTTGTCAGACAAGATGCTAGGGCGGCGGTGGTGTCAGTCAGTTAGTCGGAATCAAGTTTATATATATTGATTGGAATAAGTATCGTCTCTTCACACTTATAAAATTGGGATGAAGTGTCAGCACCGATCAGCATGAGCAATAAGGATCTTGTATGGGTGGTTGCTGGGTTGGATAGAGAAATTCTTATGCTTAGTCGGCATTTATGTTTTCTCCCTATTATCATTAGAGGAGTCGATAAAAAAAAAAAAGGA
>JAOWAY010174615.1:0-10376 GCA_028565895.1 Goniobranchus geometricus | reverse complement strand
CAGACCTGCAATAAGTGCTACAAGGTGTTTTGGGAACCCCATGGTTATCATTAACTCAAACAGACGATGATGCTTGATAACCATGGGGTTCCCAAAACACCATATAAGCTTTTTTAAAACCCCAAAACGATTTGCACACATGTCAGCAAAACAGTGCCAGAGCAGACTGCACCCGTTTTATTTTTTTCATAAGGTTAAATTAATTTACAACTTTGCTAAGTTCTCAGGTGTAAATGATTCTACTGTCCATCGAATGACTTACCTCTGAAAAATTCTCAACTTAATCAGAATATTTTTAGACATTAGAATTTCATTCAGGCGATCCTAAATTTCTGTTCTTTCAGGGGGCAACATGGAACAGTGAAGCATTTGAGCAGAATATAATGTCAGTTGTTGAAAGTCCATGGACTCTGGCTAAAACCACCTATCCTACAGAGCCTACTGGTATGCAGCATATTAACATTTTGTTTTGTTTTTTCTTCCAATGAAAACGCATTTATCGTATAATAAGACAGCAAAGGAAACAATATTGAATCTATTCTCTTTTGGACTTCAGTCAGTGCAAATCTTTTGGGAGCGACCAGTAAGAGCATATAACATAAAATCCTTACAATGAATGTATGAAATTCTTATAACGTGGTGAATACTGTGACAACATGAACAAAGTAGGGATAATGCAAAAGGAGAAAAGCAAGAAGATGGTTTATAGAAAAATATGTGATGCTAAATACGATACATCAAGTAAGGAAGATGTGTTGGCTGTTGCTGTGAGAGAGAAGAGTGTGTCTACAATAAGTCAAACCACAAAAGTCTAATTTCCTCTTAACAGACATAAGACATATAGTGGAGATAGATGTAATAAATAACTGCTTAACATATGATTGTATTGCTTTCAACAGGGAATCCCTTTGTGATTGCCAAGGCTCTTCATTCCAAGTACAGGCCTGAAACCTTTGACTCTTTCTTCAGTATTCCTTCTTCCAAGGATTAGCAATTTAAAAAGCTGCTCCTGAAAAAAATGGAAATGCTCTCTTCGAAGAGAGAATAAATTTCAGACTAGCATGATGAAGACATTACTCTTTTGTTTCCCTTTTCCCATAACAAAAAGTGAACACTTTTTCTTCTAATTTAATTAGAACAAATTCACCATTTTTTTCTCACATCTTTTTATTTCTTCTCCTTTTTTCACACAAAATTTAAAAAAAAGAAAAAAACTTTTCTGCACGGTCTAAAATATCACTGTCTTATCAGTTTCTTTCGGCACCCCTGTCAGCCTGTACAAAGAGATCAAAGTTAATCTGACAAAGGGTTATATTTTCATTGAGTAAGGTTTTCCCCAAATAAAGCAGATTTCCCAAATTTCTATCCATCAAAAAAGCACTATTTTAATGTACATTATTTCATGATACATTTCTCATTACCTGCATCAATCACTCATCATTACTGAAATCACAACAAAATTAAAATACTGAAGGCTCAGATTTAGTAAACCATGGACATTACAAAGAATTACATAATAAAAAGCCCATCATTTACTACAGCTACTACTCCATTTTGTATCAAGATTTGTAAAGCAATTGTAGAGGGAACTCAGGAAATTTATGAAACTTTACAGTATGATGAAACATTATCCTGAATTTCAAGGTACAACTTTTGTGAGCGGCTGAATTTTTTCAGGAGCGGGCAGTCAGAAATTAAATTCCACCATTCTAAGAACAGCCTCAAAGTGCTGTACGATACTTTATCCCTATCAGGCAAACCACCTCAGGAGCATACAGAAAAATGTAGCACATTCTATGCAACAATACCAGCGCATTGCTATGTACTCATTTGACAATTGAGTCAAGTGGAGCAGTTAGGGTAAATTTTCTTGCTATAAGATAAAAACACAAATCGAACTGGCTGGAATCGTACTCAGAACCTCTCAATCTGAAGACCCGACAGCTTAACCTTTGAGCCATCTTTTTATCGAAAACATTTTTAAATTATGAATGTGCCTCTGAAACCTATAATGGACAAGGACAATCGAGTTACTATTGAGGTGATAGCCGAAAGATTGGATGACAACAGCCCATCATATTGCTCATGACAAACTACTAGAATAGCAAGAGAAGAAAAATGCGCATATTTTTATGAGCCTTACCTCTATTACATAACAGGGAGGGTGAGAGCCATAAAAAATTGCTAGGAGAAAGTCCACATAGAGTATTACCTGGGTAGATCTTCAAAAGCCATCAAAAAGAAAACAACACATTAACAATGACTACACCAATAATATTCTTGCTAACCTCATTGGCCATTTTGAAATAAATAACCTCTGAACCGAGACCAGAGGAATACAAATTCCTCATGATAATACTTCTTCCCTAAAGTATCAAAAGATTCAAACTTTTTTAGAGAAAAATCCCCAGAGGTTAAAGTTCTGGAGCAGCCTCCCAACTGACCTGACTTCATTCGCTATGACTTTTTCATGTTTCCACATTTTTAAATGAAAGTTGCTGGGATAAAATTTCAAAACAGATCAGCTTAGAATCACTATGACAACTTAATAGGCATTAATGAAGATTACAAAGCATTTGTGAACTGGGATGTCCTACCAATGTCAAAAGTGTATAGATTCCAAAGGAGAGTAGTCTGAACAGTTTAGGGACAGCAGATACAAATTCTTGCATTACTTGAGTTACTCTCCTTTCGCATTCTGTTTGGGAAACACCTCATTTTCTTTGTGTTTGCCCTTTAGTAGGCATTTAGTCATTCAGCATGAGACCTCTATGTCCTCCTAAATCATTCACTGAAGATGTACTAAGTACTGTCTTAATTAAAGTCATTATTATCTCTCCATCTCTGCTTTATGTGTGGTACTTAAATGAAAGAATTATTTGAACATTTTGTACATCTTGCTCTTGTAAAATATCATAATGAACAATTACCAAATATACATACAAAACCTTGTTACCATCTTCTCTTGTCAATCAAGCTCAATTCCAAATCATTAAACATTCCATCTTTTTTTATGCTTGGAAAAAGTCTGATTTATATATTTTTTTTAATCTTTGAGAATTATGGAACACTTCAAACTTATCAGATAAATTAGATTGAAAACCATATCCTTTCTTTTCATGTATAAAAAAAGATTCCAGGTACTGAAACCTCTCATACAGCTTTCTCAGATCATAAGAAGTTGATTATTGCCATTTTTCTTCATCCTCAATTATTTATAATTCATATTGTATACTCTAAATTATTCTTATTGATACATTTATCTACATCAATATATATCATTGAATGCATGAATAATATCTTCTATTTCTATTCATGATATGAATTGTGTCTTTGATGCCAAAGCTTCAAGTATTATCTCTCTCAGGTGACTCAGGTATCTGACTAGGATGATCTTGAATGAAGAGGTCACATTAATTTAAGTCACTCATTCTCTGTGACCAGGCAATAGGACCATGTCAGCTAATCCCTGTTTAGGGGAATTGCTTATGTTGGAACCTCACTTCTGAGCCCCTGTAAGGGGAAGCCCCGTCTTGCCAAACCCTTTTCTTTACTGCCTTTTGACTAGGGTTGTCTGTCTTGAGTCAAAAAGCGTGAACTAATCATCATCATTGCCTTGTCTTGATCTTCTGCCATCGTAATGACTTCCATCTTTTTCTATATAACATTATGCTGAGTGCAGATATGATCATGCTGGGAAGGAGTCATGATAGAAAAGTTTGAAATAAACCTTTAATTTCCACACTGTGTGCAATTCACCAGATGCATTTGAATAATTTCAGTTTTGAATTATTTAGATTATTGCAAAATAAAAAAACACCCTCTTTATAAAATGTCCATGCTTATCATGTTAAATGCCAATGATATATAAATGGCTCATTGTAGCTATAAAACTATTGCTCTTTTAAGTCATTATTTTTTTCTTAATACTTTTATTTTTAAAAGTATTAAAATTAGAATTGGAATTGTTTTTGTTCCATATTAGATCAGTTCATTGTTGTGCACATGTATTTTAGTTTGGGCTTTAGGTGCAATAGAGAGAGTGGGGATAGGTTATGGGTTCTAGGTCTATTAGAATACAATATCTAAATTAGGAAAAAAAAAAAAATAATAACAGATATAAAGTATTAGTTAAAGGAGAAACAAATGAAATTGAAAATTGATTCCAGTCTTGACACGAAGATGGACATCTCTCTCTTATTTCTTGGATGACCTGAATAAAGATAAAAATAAACGTTGCCTTTATACAACAATTTTCACTGTTCTAAGAACAGTTTCAAAGAACTTTACAGTACTTTATCCCCTTGCAGGCATAACCCATGTGGAGTACACAGGAAAGTGCAGATTTGGCGCAACAATACCAGCCTATTGTTTGGTACTCATTTAACACCTGAGTCGAGTGAAGCAATTACGGTAAATTTTCTTGCTCACAGAAAAAACACAAATCGTCACTGGCAGGAATTGAATTTAGAACCTCCTGATCCCATGACCAACACCTTAACCATTGAGCCATCTTCGCCCCTAGATATATCATATGCATGACTCGACAAAGTCTGACAGTGAGTCAGGCATACAGATAACTAATCAAATCAAATGGCTACACATGATAACTATGGAAATCAAAACTCTGTTACAGGCCATAGGCCTAATAGCATGGACAAATCCTGCCTTTTGATGGGTTGCCAACATGAAAAAGCTATGGGCAGTTATGCGTGACATGTCATGAAAACATCAGCTGTCTTTTAAAAAGAATACAGGTCATGATTTACTTTTTTATGTACTACAAATGATCTTAGGAGAATAGATCTACTTATTATATATTTTTATATTAAATCAAAGCTGACTTCTTTCAAATTTTTATTCCACATGATAGTATTATAATGATACTTGATGATGCTCCCTTATTTGGAACTATTAAAAGTGGGGTTTTTTTCATAACTATAGATCATTCATTTAAAAGACTTCTTCATACAAATGATCATGAGAACCATTTTCAGAAGAAGCATCTACAAAAGTGATATATATTTCTATACCAATGTTATATGAAAATTACTTTAAAAAATGAAGTCTATTTATTAGAGACCTTCATAGGAATCATAAGGAATATCTGAGGTACATGTATATCTTTGCTCCAGTTTTTATTTAAAGAAATAAAGGATATAAAATCAGCGGATGAGCAGCATACACAGTTTATGGTCACACTTAGATGGCACTTAATAAGCATTACTACAGCCCTCTAGGGAATGCCATTGGTTGTTGCGTGATTTTCAGTATTTCGTTCAATTTTTGCACCCCTTTGCATATCTTTAATCAATTTTTGCCATTTCAGATTATTTTTCCTATAAGTGAAACAAATCGCTTTCACACCTTTAATTCTCTGCACTCACTTTCAAAGATGTGATTTTTGATCCAACACTTGGCCTCTCTTCTCTCTCAAATACACTTAGCATGTATTCCTGAATGATCATTTATCTTTGCAGACTGCATTGTGATGGTGTTTCCAGCTATTTTGTAATTTGCTAATGAATTTTCTAGATCTAGATCTAAGTGAAGTTACCTCTTCTCCTTTCTTTGAAATCTGAAACTTCAATGATTTGAAGTCTCCTCAGTTTTTATCAAGTGAATATTTACTATCTATTTAAATGACTTAAGATTACTCGATTATTGCAGGCATAGTTTAGGAGAAACAGGCATTCAGATGGTTTCTGTTTAGGCCCTCTGTTCCTAACCTTTTTCACTTCATTCCCCCCTGTGAGGAATCAGATACACTGTAACAATTAAGAGTTAAAACATTGCTAAATTTAACTCTAAATTACATAGTGTTTTAAGTTGTTAGTTCTAACAGAACTTCCTGGAATAAAATTAGATCACCATGTGACATAAATTCCTTTTTTTCTTCATACTCAAAACTTGTGAGGATTTTTTGATTGAAAATGAAAAATATGCACATAAATTCAAATTTCCAACAAAACTGTCAATTCCCCCCTAGATGCCAAAAATTCCCCCAGGTTAAGAATTGGTGATTTAAGCGAGCACTACTCTTCAAATGGTAAACAATAACAATAACAACCTGGTGAGGAACAAAACAAAACTTAAAAAATGGGAGGCAGAGTGAGCAGCATATAGGTTGAACAATCTTACTGACTTTAGCTATAGACCTATGTTAATCTAAAATCTACATCTAGGCTTCATGCGATAGGCAGTATTTTTTGTAGTGTACTATAAAGACCTGTTTGCATCAGCTTGCACTGACTAAAGTGATAATCGAAAGGGTCAATTTGCATTGTACATCTTTCGGGTTGACATTTTAACAGGACATATTTTATTATAAACAAATCCATAACAAGGACCATTTCATCCTCATCCTTTATGGATGGTGTATGGTAATATAAAACACATCCTTATAACATGATCTTTTAAATGACCTCTATCCGATTCTGTTCATAGCAAAAATTGCTGTTATAGCAGCAATGGATGTAAAGTTTTACTGTGTAGTTTTCTGTGACTTAGACCTGCTTTCATTCATTGTACTTGATGTTGAAGTTTTAGTGTTAAGATGATAACATTCACATCTTTCAAGAATGGCTCAAGCATCATAGTACAAATCGTTTTTTATTTTATTGAAAAGCTTTTAAAAAATAAGACTTCACGGAAGTTCATTTGAATGTATTGTATATCAAATATGAAGAAATCCCACATACTTAATATTCCAAAATGTCTTATAACTGTTGACTCCATGGGCTTTTTCCCATATAGCTAGTGTAATTATGAGAATGTGTCATGATGATTAAAAACAAAAAGGCCTTGGTGAGGGTTTCTTGTTTATGATCTTATGTAAAGTTGTCTTGTTTACATTATGTAGCGAGAACAATGCTGAAGAGTAAATTGCTTGTTCTAATCCATTATTACAGTACATGTACAAAAGTAAATTCGCATTAAGTTCTCAAAAGCTCTTAATTTTGAGATGGAAAAGCCATTATATTTGCAAGTCTAAAAGTTTTGTGTAACGCATAATAGCATTGATATTTGAATTGATAAATAAATGATCTTTTTGCTTATCAATAATCTGTACTCATACAGGGTGTCTCCCAAAAAAGTGTACAATTGTAAATAATTGATACATTTTTATTTGTTGGTCAAAAACAAACAGTTTGCACCATTTTGAACGAAAGGAAACAAAGTTTTGTATTTTTTTTCATGCTAGTCCTAGTTTTCATCATCCCAATGGCTCAGTTCTGTTCAGAATTTGTCAACTTTACCATTTTAATTTCTTGAAAAACTGATTGAAATAAATTTGACACCACTGTTGAGCATGCATAAGCTTTCCCAACACACTGTGCACCTTGCATATGAACTTCAACCAAGTCTTATTGACACCTTACTTACAATTTGAGATCAGTTGCTGAATCACCTATTCAAAACAACTCACCAGTATAAATAAGTGCCATGATATCTCAAACCTTCTCAGTGATCAGAGAAAAATAGCACTGAGGAATGGGTGCGTCAGAACTTTTTGAACACGTTATATTAGGATTAATTCATAGGGCACATGTGATTTCCATTCAACGACTGTTTACAAAGGGAGCACTTATATTTGCCACATTATTAATTGTATTAATTAATTTATTTATTGTACATCGCCAACCAGGAATAATACAGTCATATGTGCAAAATTTGGATTTTGCAGTCACAACAGTATTATTTCCGGACGGCAATACAGGACATCTTTGTATATTGTGCATGTTAGATCACTCTGCTGTTTAAAACCAAAACTAGGTGTCTGAAGTCAATTTCATATGTATTTTTTTTATTGCTGCTGTTTATTTTCTTTTGCATGACCTGGGTAAGGGAATTATGGTCTTGAACTGCTTTTGAGAAAGTCATTCAGATTTAAGTGATATTTACCCAACTGCTGATGGTTAATGCAATACAGAAGTAACCTTTTATTAAACCCCCAAAAAGAGTGGTTTTGAGGTGGTTCTTTTGAGCATAATTTTTGTCATATAAAATATTTGTGTCTGTGAAAGATTTTTAGAATGTCCATTTACACTAATATTCACTCTGACATTGAAATTTAAGTGTATTTTTAAAAAGAAGAGCTGTTTTTTTAGGCGAATCAGCTCATAGGGCCGGAGCTTATCCCGGTTTCTATAAGCATAAGCTTGAAACAGACAGTGACAGAAAATGTATCCATCACTCACTGAATAGGGTGCTAGTCTATTACACAGTACTTTTCCAGCCAAAGCTGTGCCCATTTTCACCTGGGTCAAGTGAAGCAACAGGGGTAAATTTTCTTGCTTTAGGAAAAAACGCAGTTGCATGCAGTGGGAATTGAACCTGCTGCCTTTCAGTCAGCAGACCAGTTACTGAGCTACAGCACCCCCTCTAGGTCTATATGTCACTGTAAACACTGGTATAAATGGACATAATAAAATTATGTGGATTACAGTATTTCACATTTATGAATGAATTAATAACATTAATCTATCTGAAAATGAACAATGAACAATGAAAAATTCCCCTTAAAACCCAGTCCCCATGGCTTTGGCATTTATATCACTAGTTATGGACTTATGTCCAGCTCAAGACACTGGGCCTGTGCCATTTCTGGTCAACAGTGAACACTTTTTCTCTGCCCTAACATCAATAGATGACTTGGTTGGATTGTGTCCCACATGCATGGTATTTTTCTTCCAGTATGGGTCTCCCTCAACCGAAAGGATGAAGAGTTGGCCCATTGTCAAATCTCCCCCCTGCATGTCATGTTGTAGAAGCCAACTTAGGGTTGAATGAGAACTATTTCTCTTGTATGTTCTTGATCTTACATCAGGCTCTCTATTATGTCCTCAGAGAAAGGAGAGAATGTTACTAGAAGAAGGAAGGAGGTATTATCCAGAGGCCGTCTGACATTTGCGTGCATTGTGTGCCTTAAAAATATTGTCTCTTGCAATCTAGATGGACTGAGTAGAGGTGATTGTTGTGGTGCACGGTTTATGGCTTGATTCTTTTTGAGTTGATTTCTCCATTTAGCTCCCTTTTATTGTAGTAATATTCATATGCTTATATATATATATATATATATATATATTGATATATCTTTTAATTATTTTAAATACTTCTCTTCCTCTTCAGCAACAACTTGTTCTCCCCATCTGAAAATCTTTTCAGTTTTTCACTTCATTTTTAATAAGCTTATCAATTTACTTTCTCCATAAGAGCAGAGATAACTCCATCAAGTTGACGTGAAAAGAGCCCTAAAACACCAAACAAACGTGCACTACTCTTGATTGAATAATGCAGCCACACCTAACATGGTGGAAAGCTTGGTCGCATTACTTTTTGATGTAGTTTTTGTTGCTGTTGGTCAGCATGGTAAAATGTTCTTGTATTGTTCTATGTGCCAAATATCCTTACTGGGTAAAGTTGCAGAATGTGAGCAAGCATTATGTTATCTCTTCTATATGTATTTTATGTAATGTCAAATCGTATCTCCAGCTCCGATAAATGAATTTATTTTAAAATGCTCTTCCCTTAGCAAGTGCCATTACGAAAATATGGGCCGTGATATACAAGAATGACTGTTGTTCCGAAAAGTATACCAGTCTCAAGTCACTTTTTTATTGTGTATCATCAGATTTTTAAAATGTTTTAATACCCATGATAATGCAAATAAATTATAAATATAAATCTAGATGTACTGTGTGACACCAGATTTGAATTTTGTTTTTCAAATAAACTCTCTTTGCTGAAACTTTTATCAGGATTTTTATTTCCTCTTATTTATATCCATCAAAATTTTGTCTCCGTTCTCAGTCATTACATTTGTATTATACTCACCTGTTATTTCGTACTTCAAGATCAAGTTTGTTTTGTTGGGTTGTTTTTTTTTTTGTTCTATTTTTTCTCTCCTTAATCACTTCTTTTGACTGGCAATGAATTACGAACCCAGACCGACTAGAGAACTCAGTAGTTTTGAAATGGACAGGTGGATGCTGGAGAGGCTTGTGGTCACACCTTGAATCAAGTATTGACCAGGAGACAATTACATAACTGAACCTAGTTAGCTGGCAGGTTGCTGCTTCTCTTTTTTCATCTCACTGTGAAAATATGGGGCGGGGGGAGATCTTGGGCAGACCATGGTGGAATGTTAACAAACAAATTTGTATTTTAAAAATGCCATTTCCAACGGACAATGGGGTCTTAGGCAGACTTGATTCTTAGGCAACATAAACTTAGGCAGGCAGTAGAATTTTTATATGTAACTATTTCAACCATTCTTGCATCTACCTACTGATATATTTCATGGTACTTGTGTCAACACTCAAAACTGGCAGCTTTACATGTAACTATTATGACCATTTTTGAATCCACTCTAT
>JAOWAY010174504.1:0-10377 GCA_028565895.1 Goniobranchus geometricus | reverse complement strand
CTCCTCCTCCTGCTTCTTCTTCTTCTTCTTCTTCTTCTTCTTCTTCTTCTTCTTCTTCTTCTTCTTCTTCTTCTTCTATCTCTTCATTTTCTGCTTCTTCTTATTACTCTCTTTCTATATTGAAATTTAGTTGCTGACTTAGTTCACACAGTCACTGGGCATGTTAAAATATTGAAGTCAATCTTCTCTCATTTACTCTGTTTGATCTGCATCTGATGACTGTTGCATGCCCTCTATGATGTAGCCTGTAAGATCTTGCGACAATCAAAACGATTCATATTGTATCGATTCTAATTCTATCAGAGTTGTTCATATATCAAACTTTCTTTTAAACCTACAAGCTTTGTTTTAAGGAAATAGTTGTGAATATTCTTTGAACAAGAAAACTGAGTGAAATATTGATAAAGCTGTGAAACAGTCAGAGTGTAAGACAATGTATTTACCCATGTGCAACCACTTTATGGCTGTACATTCTATGCCTATTGTTTTTTTTCCCAGTAATGTAAACAGAGATTTTAAAACTTTTCCAGATACATAACAACACAATAGCAGGTCAGTGTCCTAATAACCTAATGGACACACATGATGAGTCATTTTGATTGACTGCAAGATTGTTGACTTCTTCTGTCTTTCTGCCCTTAGTAATATAAGTTTGCAATCTAGCTTTGTGGTAATTGATGGCATATCTTCCTCTGTACAAGCATACACAAGACTCTCTTTATTATAAATATGGTAGCTCAATTTAGAACAGAGGTCCTGTCCCATAATTCATTTCAGTAGTAAATGAATGTTGACTTTTGTTTCTATCCTTTCGCAGATTGAGAGAAATTCTTTTATATCGTAGATTTTAAATGAGCTCTTTGTTTACAATGCATCTTTCAGAGGCCATCTATGTCAGTCTTACGCCTATGATTTCCTTTTCCCCAGAATTGTCTGATTTCCTTTATTTTCCTTGTTCGTTTTGTCAGTCAGTTTTATTTTACTCCTTCGTCATTTTGGAACACAGCACTCACATACATTAGGAGATGAAAAGTCCTTATAAAATGTCAGTTTAATTTATCAATGTACAGAGAGATTTTCTGTTGCTCTACAGGAATTCCGCACACACCAATTTCAGCCCGGAAAGAGAGTAAGATCTATAAGGGATTTCTTATCTTCTGTTCTCTTCTTTTGTTTTGTTTTTTATTTTTATTTTTTGTACAGATAAATTATCTTAAAATACTTTAATTACATGCATATGATAGCTAATTATTTGCAAAATTTGGTTGCAGATGGCAAGACCCTATTTAGGCCCCATTCTGATCATTCTGTGTTAACTTCTTTGTATTTTGTTCTGTTTTGTGCTTTTCATTTTTTTTTTTCAATCATTTTGATTAAGTTTGCTTTATTGGGAAGGTTAGCACTGTTTTCAGTGTGATGTAATCTTACTTCTATGGAAGTTGACTGTAATGTCTGAATGTTTTTGTTTGTTTGCTTTTGTCTTCAGCATTTCGTCTTCAGCATTTCGCTGTATGTTTGTAAGAAACCGAATGGAGTGGAGAAAGGAAACTTATGGAATCATGGGCTTTTTATGTTTTCTTTCTTTTTTTTTTGGTGCTAATTCCTAATGTTTTATTAAACACTACCTTTTCTCCTTTTTCTCCTTTAACTTATTCATTCCCTTAGTGCTTCCAGCAAGTCCATTGGTTTGATATAAAACAAGAAAATATTTACTACAGCTTTAAATTACTGAAAAATTCTTGAGTTTGTTTCTGGCTTCTCTTTTTTTCATCTTTGTCACATCTGAAATTTTTCATAAATTTTTCAATAAAGAAGATGATCATCGTGATGGCTTACAAATTTACAATGGTTTTTAATTAATGACAAGGAGATAAGTGTTTTAACAGACCTTCGTGACTGATCTAAACGATTTTGTTTCACTCTATGTTTCCCTTTATGCTTTATGCCAGCCCACCCATTGTTGAGGTTTTACAGTAAAGATAATTTTATTGGACTTTTGATGGGATTATGGGTCTACTTATCTTCATTTTTGTTTCTGTTGTTATTGTTTTCTGTGTATGTGTGTGAGTTTTTGCTTTTTTTTTTTTAAATTTGTGAAACAGTGGCCCTCTCTGGAAAGGAAAAAGAATATTTACCTCCATCTAAGATGTTTATCATGATACTTTCATGTATATTATTGTTGCATAAATATTCACAATTTTTTGTACGAAACAAATTCTCACCACCTTCTTTGTCTAATTTTATTTTTCAGTCCACCATTCTTCCCTTATTTTTATTTATTGATTTATGCATTAATTTTCCTTATCAAGTCACCACTGTTCCTTCACACTACCAGCAACTTCTTTCTTTCTTAATATTTCTCAATCAATTCAGATTACACAATGTAGCATTATTTTAGAAAATAAACGCAAACTTGTATAGCTTTAATTTGATTTCTTTTTTTTCTTTTTTTTGACAAAAGTCAAGAGATTAAAAGAGGCTAAGCCAAGTAACAGAATTTTTGTACATCTATAATGTTGCACTGCACCATGGCTGCATTTCTCATTGTGAAACTTCCTGCTAACACAAGCATCGGCATGTGAAATTTGGCTTCTCAATGTCAATTGTTTCAACATGGATTTGTTTGATTCATTGACCGCATTTTGCTGGCCCATGCATGACTTGAATGATCATTATAGAATGATTAAAAAAAAAAAAATTACCTTTTTTGAATAAGAATATTTTACATGGTATATCATTGTCCTTGGAGGTGTAAATTTTAATTGGGTTTTTTTTTCTATTTTATTTATGTTTCTTTCTTTTAAGTTACATTCATGCATAACGACCATGGCTCCCTCACAATGTGAAGTCATGCTTTCGCATTATATCTTTATTATCTTAAATGTATAAAATTTTCTAATAAAAAAAAAAAAACATATGAAAAGGACTTAATTTTGGGCATACAGTCATGTAAGGATATATTCAGACTTAGTGTATTCTCTAAACCAGTGTCATATTTTAAGAGCCCTTCAATTGTGCAGCTTATGGATATTTCAAAGAAGACTACTTCCATTGTTTATTTAATATGTCAACTTTAAGCATTGATTAAGGAATGACTAGAATCTTTTTCCTTTTCCTCTAATGTCGTATGAAATTATCAGAAAGATGTCATGTAACACTGAACATTAGAAATATATAGCTTTCTCTCTTTATAACAATCTTAATTCTTGTTTTGTTTCAGGCTACCACTGGGATACTTCCGACTGGGCCCCAGGACCTTCAATGCCCAACATCTCAGAGATTCCACCAAATGAAATCCTCGATTCCCCAACATCATCTCAGCCAAGTGATGACTGCAATGCTAATGCTGGCTGCTTTGACGATGCCCTCACCACAGCTGCCATCTATAACAACGGTGAAAGTAGTCGTGATGACAGTCCTTTACTGAGCTCTGATGAGCAGAGGAAAAACAATATTGAAATGACTAGATATCCCACAAGAAACAATGAAAATATTGTGTCACAGTTGGATGATGATACAGAATATTTAGAAGACTCAGAGTATGTGGGAGATTCAGAATATGCGGACAATGAACCTTTTGACCAAGATGAATTTCCTCCAAGCTATGCCGACCATCCAAAATATGAGCAGCTTTTGAGTGAATATAATTATGAACTTCCTCCTGGCATTCATGCCCAACCCAACCATTACCAGCTTCACTATGATTTCTCAGCAAGTAACCTGGAAATGGATCCACTGACAGAAGATGAAAATACAGACAAAGAAAACAATTGTGCAGACATGCCACAATATGGAGCCAGTATGGTAGATGGTATGGGAGTGGATCAGCCTTTAAGGCCTCCGAAAGAGTTCATGACCCCTGGCTATTTGACTGATGGTTATACAACTGACCAAGATCCACCTTCTCGCTTGTCATTCATTGATGACATGAGCATGTCTATGGGTGACTTCACTTCCAATGCATCTGATATTTCCGGATTGTGTGAAATCGAAGACAGTGAAATCAATGTTAGTGATACGGACGATGAAAACACACCTCTCAATCCATCCCAGCTCCAAACCCAAGTCTGACGATTGTAATTTACAAACAGTGTTTTCTTTCACAACTTGGATTCCCATCAGTTTTGTGTTTTTGAATAATGCTTTTGTATATAGTATATTTTGTTTCTGTAAGATGAACACTGAATGTTTGAACATGCTGATAATTGTATTCATTGTTCTATTTTTATAAGCATTTGTCAAAGAATGATGATTGTAAGTAGGATTTTTAGAAATTAATTTTTAATTGTGTTGGGTTTTTTTTAATGCTACAGATCTGGTAAATGCATATGAGGACCTATTTTATTTTTTCGAATATTTGTATATTTGTTGTAAGAAATCATAACCTATTTTAGACAGGGGACAAAAAAAAAAAAAGAAAGAAAAGTAGTGGAATTCAAGCCTATGTTCATAGCCTGCTTTTATACAGCTTTACAAATAAGGCATGGTCTTAGCCATCTGATGAAATTTTAATGCTTATTGTTTTAAAGAATACTTGACCTTAATTAATATGTTTTAATGAAGTCCAATTTTTAAATGTCCTTTACATGCATTTGTCACATTTTACTGAAAGTTCATTGAGAAAAGACATGTGTTAATAGGCCATACATGATGCAATAAAGCACCATGTGGACTCATGATCACAAGTCAGATAATCTAATCAGTTTAACTAACTATAAACAAATGAAGACATAATCTTTCCTGCTTTTGTTTAATACTTTCACTCAATCTCTGGCCTATCCTTTTTTTCTGCTCTACTCTGGCTCTTTTCAAAAGAATGGGAAGTTGTCCACATGTAGACTTTAATCTTAAGGATGAAAAGTAATTTGCTTTTATTTTATCATTTATCATTTATTAACTTTTAGGATGTTCTTCAAGGAACCTACCAGACATTTTAAGGATAAGAATGAAAAATGAGAATTGTATAAGCAATCAAATTTATAACATGTATTTTCATCCTCAATACATTTCTACTTAAAATGATATCCTTTCACCAGTATGGACAACATTATTTGGAAATTCAGAAGGTTAAAAAGAAAGATGTAAAGAAGAAATCATGGAAGTTATCTGACCATTGAAAAGCCATTTGTGTGTTGTTTTCATATCTTTTTAACAGTGTATGTATTAAGGATAATATTATAGAACATTCCCTCATAGGCATCTTATGACAAATTCCAACCCAAGTGGACATCCTCTGATTCCATATCTTCCATCAAAGACATACAGAACAAAGAATTGTTCAGATGTGATGCATTCATATCTCTTTTAAACCCTCTTTATGATCTGATGTAGAGATCTGATTGAAAAAAAACAAAACAAACCTAAACTTTTTTATGCAAGAAAATCCTCAATAAGCTATCCTCTTTAAGTACATTCTGCATAGACCCCAAATTTTATTGCAGTTTTAAAAAATGTGTCAGAGGTTGTCATGTGAAAATACAAGTTTCATTTACTCAATATCCTTTTTACTTGCATAGCGTGCTCTTTTTCTGTCATCATTTGTTTACAATAGTAGATTTTTTTGTCTCTTAGATTGAAGAACCAGCATTGTAAGAATGGAAGTATAACAGCAAATTCTGATATAGTACACACCTTTTATGGCATTTGAAGAGTTTATTCTCTTTATTCTTCATGATATATATTACATTTCAAAGTATTCAATGCAAACAAAACATGTTTGCCAATTCAGGATTTCTGTCACCCAATGTTTTGACCATTTTCTAATCTCATAGTTATGGTATTGAAAATCATTAATTTTCAGTGTCATATTTTTGAAGACTCAGTCATTAACCAAACAATTTTCATTACATTCATGTTAATATATAATACCATAGTTTAGGTTTATTATTGAAGAAAGTTATTCAGATGTTTTATTGCATTTATCAGAAATTTAGCCAAGTGCAATTCACATGATGTGACTGGATGGAATGATCATGAGAAGTAACAACATAGGTGGCTT
This sequence comes from Goniobranchus geometricus, assembly GCA_028565895.1. Classification (NCBI taxonomy): domain Eukaryota; kingdom Metazoa; phylum Mollusca; class Gastropoda; order Nudibranchia; family Chromodorididae; genus Goniobranchus; species Goniobranchus geometricus. The sequence continues at coordinate 4,379 of JAOWAY010174504.1, read as the reverse complement.
AGGAATTGCAGAACAGGAGTATTTTAATGATATAGGGATTCACTTTGTTCATGAATAAAACGATCTTAAGATCTAGCATTTTTTGTTTGTTTACAATATTATGATCACTACAGTTAATACCCAGTCAAGAGAAAGGATGGTGCTGATCTTTTTATTCCTTCTCTCTATGTCATTGATTTAGTTTAAATAATTTTTTTCTTTCTATTTTATTAATGAGTATTTCATTTGAAAGTATAACTTTCATCATAACCCACACAATACAGACTCATTTTCACTGTTTTACATAGAAATTTGTCTTCCATAAAGAATCAATAAAACAGAAATGTCTCTCTTCTACAGCATTTTGTACAGTATCATTTCTATGAAGAGAACTTTTTTTTAACTACTTTAGTTGATGAGAGGACACTTTGTGTTTCCTCTTTTTCTAATGTCATATAAAGCTTTATAAGACAAGCCAAAGGTACGACTGTTTGTGTATGTGACATTGGATTTGAATGTCAGTTTCACAGTTATAGTTTGTAACTTTTTTCCCCTTGGAAATGCCAATCCGATGAACTGCCAATCATTCATATCCGTGATGTTATGGCTGTGGAGCCGTAATAGATCCTGGGATTATTCATTACTTGAGATGATGCCACTAGATTTAAGTCACAGGGTTTGCTTCAAGTGTATGGATGGTCAGGCCAGGCACATGTTTTCATGAAAATCCCTCTATTTTGAGAAGTGGTAAATTTTAGATCTAAGAGACTGAAGCTAAAAAACAAAATTACTATCAGACATTTTCAAAAAAAAAAAAAAAAAGGAGTGTTTGTATGACTGGTGTAAAATGATTTGGACTTCATACTTAAAAAGAAAATTAGCATCTCAGACTGGTTTTGTATATGTTCGGTTGTTGTTTTTTCCCCCCATCCCATTACAATGAAAATAAAGACAGTAACAAATTTCCCTGCAATGATAACTTTTTCATTTGAGTGCAGTTACCTTTCAGCATAAGTCTCATCTTAAATTTGTAAGAGTCAGATAGCCATTTTTCAATTTGAATATTGTCATTCATTGAGGGGTGATCCATTGGTAAAAAAAAAATTGTTCACGGACTAGAGCTCAATCCAAGATATAAGATCTGCTTTTGATTTGTACAGGGGTATCTGTTTTCCCTTTTGTTATATGTACAAATATCAACTTGATGATGAGGTTCCATAGAAATACTATTAATTGTTGTTTTCTTGTTGTTACAGATGATTTTTCTCTGTGCTCTTTTGAAAATTTCTTGAACATTCATATGATTCAAATGCATAAGAGAAATAAATGATATGAGATTGAATGTATTTGTGTAAGGTGCTTTTACCCCAGGTAACCTTAAGCTACAGTAAAATATTTTATAGTTGTAGTTATTTCGTTTTGTTGTTTGGTTTGTATTTTTTTGTTGGGTTATTTTGTGTGTGTGTGTGTGTGTGTGTGTGTGTGTGTGTGTTTTCTTTTTAAATGTCTGAAATCTGTTAAAATGCAGCCCATTTTGTGTTATGTCAAGTAAATAGCAGAGTGGCATCCTTCTCAAGTCAAATTGAAATCTCAGAAAATTCTATTTTAGGAATCAAATGGTAACAGACAATAATAAATTGGGCTTCTCAAATATGGTGAAAACATGAATTATATGGATCTTGAAAATTTCACTGATTACTGTTTTCCTTTGTGATAAACTGATTTTTTTTTTTTTTTTTTTTTTTACCTTACGAAAGGAAAAGTTGTAAATATTGTTAAATTCCTTTGAATTTTTTTTTCAAAATTTAATCCTGAAATTTTATTTTAGTTTTAGAAGTTTTATAGCAAGATGTGTTCCAAAGATATATATATACTGTAATTAAAAATCAATGATTATTTGAAGATACATTTTGTATTATAATATGAATGCTTCTTTCCTCTAAGCATGTAACACATTGGGTTGAAAATTGTTCCCCATCTCTCCAAGAAAGGGGACTGAATTTGTTTTGTTTATATTTCTTACTCATCAAATGCTTTGCTTCTATCATTTAAGGTTTGGTTCATTTCTTATTTTTTTTCTCCATCATTGACATTCATTTATATAATTTACATGGTTATTATTTCTATTTGAAGGATTATTTAATTCCAATGAACAAGCTGTTTAATTCGATGCATTATGAGTTTTAAATGAGTGATTATATTTGTAAAATAATTGTTCTAACGCTTCATAGCTGAGAGGCTGAGAGTTTTATTCATATAAGGATGGCATCTTACTTTTTCCCCAAGTGTTGTGAATATTTCAACAGTATCTCTATCATTTTGTGCCATTTTCATGATTTTTAAAAAATCATTTAATGTTCTTCAAATTTTTTCAAATTTGTTCATCCCATGTATGTAAGAGGAGATGTGAGGGTTTTGTCATTGAACTGTTTTTAATTTATTCATGGGTCAAATCTTTCAACAAAAGAAATTCCTGATGTGTTGTACCTCAAAATGAAGTCAAACAGGAGAGTCACATGGTGAGCATTCATATATATAAAATTATATATTAATGTCCATTCAGCTATTTTGTGTGATTGTCTGTGTTTGACTATCATAAGTGTAAATGATTTTGAATTATGGAGATGAGAAGGAAAAGAATTGAAAATGCCATTGAATCAAAACAAAGTCTATATATCATTATATTAATGTTTTGAACTGTGGGCTGTGACTCTTCTTTTATCTTCCTCTCTGTTTCATCTTAGTTTTCATTTCCTTGTCTTTTCTTAATTTTTTTTTTTTATTGTTCACTATGTGTTGCCTTTGAAATAATCTTATTTTATTTTCTTATTGCTTTTGTTTTGTTTTTTTTATTTGCTTGGCTACTGGTGTAAAGTTAGTTTAAATCAATCATGCTTGCTTTTTTTTTTCCCCCATTGCTATTATTTCTTTTCTGAACATTGTTCTGTCTGTGCTTGAAATGTGTTGATAGTATGGAAGGTTAGAGGAGGGGGAAAGGAGGGGGGGGGGATGAATGCTGGCGTTGTCATTTGGTTGATTGTTTTTTGTTGGGTTTTTGATTGTTTGTTTGTTTGTTATTAGCAAGCAAAGGGAATAAAAGTAACTGAGATTGGAATTCAGATCTTCTCATTTTCTACATAAATTTTACAGCCATGAAGTCACAATGTAAAGGATGTAAGAAAATCAACTTTGTTGTTCCTTAATGTATGTTACTTTTTTATCATAACAGTGTTGCTCCCTCTTTGCTTATTATGTATAGTTAATGTTTTTATGACAGAAAAAATTGAAGATCAACATTGATATAATATATACATTATATATATATACATATGTGTTATCTGTGGTCCATTTCCAAATGTAGTAAATAAATGGCTATGAACAAATTAAGCAAGATCTTCTCTTATCTTGAAATATAATTTGTTTCAAAGTAGATGAAAGGTCTATGTGTTGGGGCATGTTAACGTAGATGTATCGATGGAGAATATTTGTTTATGACTATTAGAGCATCTGTATGTCATGAACATATGTTGTGTCTTTATCAGCTTGATTCACCTAATTATATTTTCCCAACATCTAAGGAAATAATGAAATAAAACAAGAAGAAATTTCCTGATGGGTGCCTTTTATGCAAGTCGCTTTTAATTGGCACAACAACAATAATAATGATGATGATAATAATGATAATAATAATAACACTAATAATAATAATAATGATAATAATAATAATAATAATAATAATAATAATCATACTATAAAGGAGCTAATGTAAGGGGTATACAATTCTTTGTAGGACGTTCATAAAATCCAGAAACATATGGATGTGATAATAATAACTATGTAATTTTATTTGGGCATATTTTAAAATCCCAACATAGCGTGACTTATTTACAAAAAGACATTTAAAAATCCTTATTTGAGCCCTATAAACAGAGTGAAAAAAAACATTGCAATGGAGTGGACATTTTTAATCAACCAATCACAGGGTTCAGAGCAGATTTCAAAGTTCATTCCGCTTGGCTTGAGAATGAATGGCCATCAACAACTTGCGAGGCAGCTTCCAATTATTTTGATTCCAGATGATCTAGATCTAGATCTAGATCTTGAGATATCTAGATAATCTACTGTGCCTGAGATATATATCTCCTTGCACTCGGATATCTCTAGATCTTCCTCTATTTATGAGTTCTTGATTTTGCTTTGCGATCTCTAGATCTACCACTTACCAGTATTTATGAGATCTAGACTCTGGATTTAGAATCCCGCTGTTTTTAAATACCGTAGGTTTTCAAATATAAGGAGATCTGGATAAAGGTCCTCTTCATTCTATCGACTAATCCACACTCTAGATTCACACTCTATCTAGATCTAGATCTGATCTAGGTGTAGATCTATCAGATCGG
>JAOWAY010174393.1:0-10377 GCA_028565895.1 Goniobranchus geometricus | reverse complement strand
GCGATGGAGATGGCTAGGACATGTTCTGAGGATGAGTAAGACCAGACATCCTTACACTGCTATGAGATGGGCACCACTGGGCAAGAGGAAAGGGGGAAGGCCATTGGGAACTTGGAGGAGAACAGTTGAAGCCGAGATCGATGAGATGGGGAAAACCTGGAATGAAGTTCGCTGGCTCGCACAAGACAGAGAAGCATGGAAGCCTCTTGTTGTTGCCTCATACTCCAGTGTGAGTGCAGGAGAATGATGATGAGACACAATAGAAAATGGGGGGGTCTTTGGGGGGCCCAGGCCCTCCCCCCTTTGGGGGTTTCGGGGGGGCGACTATGTCCGTGGGAGCTAGCTTTTTCTATTGGGTTGCAGAATCTCAGCATGAAAGTTTCGTAGTCGAATGCGCTACTGTTGGCGTGACAAGTCACTTGACGGAATGTAATTTGCATCCTATTTTTAATTGAAAACATAAGTAGAAGTTCCGAGCACTTCACTAAACTCAATCCGTGGCATGATGGTTAAAATACTCGCTTGGTTGGCGAGTGCAGCGTGTTCGAACCCGCCGTGCCGCAATTTTTCTTATTATTTATCTTTTTTCTCATTTCAGATCAGGACCGATGGACAGAAACAACAAAGAACAGACAATTATGACGTGACAGACAAAACAAAACAAAAATTAATGCTCTTACTTCTTTATTACCCCTACAAAAACCACCCCCCAACTTTTTATACCACCCCATCAAAAAAAACCCTCTTTATTATGTCTGTGTAGATATGAGTGAGGGTGTTGGTGATCGTGTGGGTATGAGTGAGTAAGTGAGGGTGTTGAAGATTGTGTATGTGTGAGTGAGGGTGTTGAAGATTGTGTATGTGTGAGTGAGGGCATTAGATATTGTAGGGATATGAGTGAGGATGTTGATGATCTTGTGTGTATGAGTCGGTGAAGGTATTAGAGTTTGTGTGGATATGTGTGAGAGAGTGAGGTGAGGGTGTTGGAGATTGTGTGTGAATGAATGAGTTAGGGTATTAGAGATTGTGTGCGTATGGATGAATGAGGGTATTAGAGATTGGGTGTCGGAAAGAGATAAGAGGGTATTGGGAATTTTGTGTATGAATGATTATGTGAGTGAGGGTAAAGTATTAAATGTGTATGATTGAGTGAATGGGGGTTTTAGAGATTAGGTGAGTAGATATTTTCTGTGTGATGAGGGAGTGCGTAGGTTAGTAAGTGAGGGAGGGCATAAGATTTAAGTGTGTGTGAGTAAGTGAGGGCAATGTCTATGTGTATAAGTTAGTTCAATATATTTTATGTATGAGTGCAGCCATAATTGTCATTGTGTAATAATTTGTTGCCCCCCCCCCCCTCTCTCCCTCTCTCGCTCTCTCTCTCTCTCTCTCCACCAATTGTAAGATTATAACTTACTATGTTTCTATATTAGGCCTAACATGCGCATGCGGCCTGTGATGAGGGGTGGGATGAGACCAGGGAGACCTTTTGGAGCAGCTCCAGGACCGTAAGTGACATATCATACCCTATTTGAGTTAAATTTTAGTTTAAATGGAAATTTCATCCTGATAAACCTATTAGGTAATTTCTCTCTAACATTCTTTCGGAAATTTGTGCATTTGGTTGATCTATGGTGAACAGGTCCATATGGCCTTTTTTTCTTCGAGTAAAGGTTTGATTCTTTCTTTCTCTCTAAAAGTAAAAATCATATTGAGTAATAATATGATTGAGATTTAGATCTAGATGTAAATAGATTTTAAAATGGTAGACTTAGACTAAGTAAAATTGCATTCTAGACCTGGATCTACCATGTAAGTTTTATATCCAACCTGTATCAAACGATAGGAGTTTGTTTTTGCTTTTTTAGATAAGATCACTTAAGTTCAGTTCTGAAACAATTATAGTGCAGAATATCAGAGTAAATAACAATTCTACGCTTTAGAAAAAGTTTTCAATAAACATAGCACAAGACCTGTCTGCTGATACGAAGCATGCTGTGGTCTGCACAATTGCAAAGAAGTTAAAACAAAATTCTTAAAACTTAAAACTTTAAATAACTGCGAATGAGGTCTGTGTACAATTGGGTAGTTTGCAAAATGGGGATGGTTGTTTTTGTATTTATGTATAACTTTCATGGTTTTCAGTTAATGATAATGACATTTCACATACATTTACACAAAATTATTTGTCCTCGACTATGTCAAAGTTTGAAACTAATTATTCTTTAAATCTGGAAAAAAAGAAAAAAAAAGCTTCAATATTGAGGTAGTTTTGGGGTGGGTTTTTTTTGCCAGCCAAATATTAAAACAAGTGGATTGGCTGAAACTTGTGATAAAGTACATCTTCTAGTAAATATAATCAAGACAGAAACACTGAATCTAACATCAATTAAAATCTCCATATCAATATGTGGTGAACAGATGAAAGATATTTAGATAATTTCAAATACATGGTGAGCGTCATATCAGTGATGTGAATGCGCAACTGATAAATGCTTAGAATGCCTTCCACAAGCTCACTCAAGTCTGGCGATCAAAGATATTAACAAGAGGCACAAAAATGAAAATCATCAACAGCAATGTGCTTTCACTGGCCTTATATGGCTCATAGTTGGAAAGCAAACAATGAAATTGACTTAGAAGAAGTACATACAAAAGTACCATTATGAATGAGGCCTCCTCACAATGTCTGTGCCAAGATGACCTTCAAAAGCTAGCAATGGATAAGAGATTTTGGTGGCAACTGCTCTTTGACTTATGCACTTGATGGTGCAAGTAGAGTGTAAGTAAGCATAATCGTAAGCAATGTGTAGAAAAGTGAATACTGTCAAATAGCCCATTGGCTCAGTCTTTTTTCTTTTTTTTTTAAGGATCTTGGGGCAGTGTGTGAGAGGAAGTTGAGGACTTGTTTTTCAAGATACTGTCAATATGTGTTTACAAAACAATTCCGCTAAGAAGCAAAAAAAAACAAAAAAAAGAATTACATTTCACTTAGAGATGTCAACATAACCCGAAATTGTCTGAAATGATTTTCAAGCGCCATCTAATGCTTGAAGACCCAACTTCAATTATTGAAAAGTTATCTTGTATCCTTTATGGTTTAATGTTTGTATTCTTTGCATGTTTTTCCTCAGATTTCGGCCTTTCATCCCTCATATTCCTTTTGATTTGGTTCAGGTATGACCTTCTTCTTCTTCTCTTAAATCTTGAAACTAAATCATTCTGAACAGGTTCTTGTAAATGTGTTTGTGTGTTTTTATTCTCATTGTAAAAGTGTTGATCAAATTCTGAAACGGTTTTTTCTAGATTTAAGACTGAGCAATTTTTTTTGGTTTGGGTTTTTTTGTTGTTTTTTTTTTCTGTTTCCATTTGCTTCTGTTGCATTCTGCTAAGAAATATAATAGGATTCAGATATGCTCCGGAGAGATGTTGACACCTTTAACCATCTGGGAAAAGAACAACCAAATTGAGTTCGTCCTAAAAAGTGTCAAATAATGCGAATAACAAATACGGTAATACCCATAATGAACAACTATCAAATACATGATGAAACCATAGGCTCTACAAAGTATTGAAGTAGCTTGGAGTAAACATTGACAAGAAGATGAAATGGAATGATCATGTCAACCAAACAAGGCCAATAAAACACTAGGGTTCTAATGTAGCCACCTGAAACACTGTCATTGCCATAACTAAGGGAAGAAGAAATGCTTTGTCTTAAACATCAGACCTATCCTGTGAAAAATGGCAAGAGCGTCTGGGACCCCGTATTAAAAGTCAAATATTATCTAAAGGGAAAAAATTAAGACCAAAGGAGCCAGATTTGCCACCAATAAGTACACTTCCTACACCATTGTGATGATTTTGAATGGAAGCCATTAAAGAATAGAAGGCCATTAACTGATTGTCAACATTCTTCAAAGGCACAAATAATGAAAATACCATACTGCTTGGAAAATTTTGGATAAGTGCAACTCTAGGAACAGACATCCAAGTATGGCATCAAAATTTCAAGATCCAGGACACATCTTCCCTCCTTTTACCCAACAACCATCTTTGGAACAGCCTCCCTGGCCTGATAAAAGCAACAAAAAAAATAATTTTAAGTCTTCATTTCACAAGACCATTATTATCTTCAACAATTGAAGCTGAACACTAAGAAGAAGAAGAATATTTATTTTAAACCTCTGAAATATCCTAACACAGTACCCTATCAAACAGTACAGTCTAGAATAAACTCAGTCTACAGAACAGATTCATGATATAATTGGCAATTTTGCCAATAGAAATAAAGTGTATATGTACAGTAGTTAATCAACAGAAGGCCCAACAAAATTGTAAATCTTTAGTACAACTCATCTCATCCTGACCCACTAGTTTGATCTCTGACATTGCACAGATTTGTTCCTGTCTAATTAATCTGCGATCATTGTGACAGCAGGCAAGGATTCTGTCTATTAGTGAATTTCTCTGCCCATCTGTCATTGTTCAAACATTGACACCTTTGTACTGATATTACGTTTTAAAGTTCAAAACCCATTTGCTGTATGCATGTATTCTCTTTCCTGTTGCCCCCTATTTTCAGTACATGTTAGAAAGTTGATCTATTGACTTCTTTATGTTTATTCATTTGATTCCCTTCTTTGATTATATAGGGTATTTCTATATTAATTCCCAATAAGATATTTAAATAGTGACTAAACGATTTTAGTTCATAGCAACAAAACGGTTAGAGTTTGAATCGTCTAGTTTTTTGCATGATATGAAAAAATTATCCAAGTTTTATATCAATCGTTGCTATGAGTCCATATGGACAGTGTTGTGATCAGGTTCCACAAAAGGTTATCTCCAACAAAAGAAAGGATTTATCCCAGAATAGAATTTGACTTGAGGCCACCCTCGTAAAAGACATCTGCAAATGGTATGCAAACTTTGCTAACCAGTGACATTATTTGTGTATTTTTACAGGGGAATAAGGGGTTATAGTAAATGATTCCCTCTTACCACTATAATATAATAATAATATTGACATTTTCATTATGATTTTTTCCCCAGTGTGAGAATGCATTTCCAAGAGCAAAACCAGCCCCAGATGAGAAAGCTTTGACTGATGTAATACATTTTGATATGAACATAATTTAAGGACAATGCTCTGATGTGCAACATATGCATGAATGAAAATGACATTTGACATACCCGTCTTTGGGTTTTTATTGTTTGTTGAAAGCAAATTTACTCAAATCTTTTAAATTATAAAGCAAACATTTAAGTATATAATGTACCAAATCTAATGTTAAATCTTTAATAAGAGTATTGAGAGATTTGTCAGTTGCATTTTTCTGCATCCAATAATGTCTTTAACCATCTTAAAAGCAACTCTTTACTTTTTAGAGTGTGTATTACTTAACAACCAAGTTCGAAGAATTGGTGATGTGTTTTCAGTCAGGAAAATTTATCCCTTTTTCACTTGAAAACACAAAGTTCAAAAATTTCTCAAAGACAATTTCGTTGTCAGAAAACGTTTGCATTATTGGCAAATCTCTCATCTCCTTAACAATGTCCAACTTAGATATCCTACAAAAAAGTTTTTAAAATATAGCTTAATTCTCAATATTACAAGGCCTTACTGAAGAGACACACAGAATTGACACCAAGTTCAGCAGAACAAGCCTCAATTTTGGCTCTTGTGACGAAAGTTCAGGGGATTTTGGACAACCTGGTCATTGCGCCTGCTGGTTTTGAAGCAGCAGTAAGTTTCATTGCTGTTTGTTGATTTTTTTTCTTCCTTGAGCTTCAATCAATTCGGTTTGTACTGGTGATTTTGAACTGCTAATAAATGAGTTTGTAGGAAGTTCTGATGTATGGTGATATAATGCTGTATGTAAAACACATTAACACAAAAGTTAGATGCATGAAAAGTCATAATCACGTTATGAAGTTAAAAGATTGGATTTTAATATTTGGATTTGGATTGTTGTAATATTGATGAACGTCATAGTCTACATTTGTAAAAAGCACATTAACTTGAGACACATAGAAATTAACTGGAGGTTCATTGCTATATGATGATCATTAAGTAATTAAATAGATTGATACAAATCCAAGAGATTTTTAAAAAACACTTTTTCATGATACAAATCCTAAAGACCCAGTGTGAAGATGTTTTCATTAAACAAACTCAAGAGATTAGTTTAAATGCCTTTTCATGCAGAATAAACTTCAAAGGACAGCAATAATGAATGAATGTACTGATTTCAGTGTTCTTATGTCTACAAAGTTAAAATAATCATAAGAGTTGAAACAAGTCATGCTTCATTCACCATCATTCATACAGATGGCTATTTTTCACATTCAGTCAGGTTATTAACTCAGCAAAGCAATTAAGTTTTCAAGCTGTTTTGAATGTGTATTAAGGCCATGTTGAACTTAAATAATTTTTGTTGTTTTGTATTTTGTTCTTTCTTTCTTTGTATAGTCCCCTATGAAAATACATGTACATCATTAGTTACCAGATTTTTGACAAAGAATTTTAGTTGACGCACTTTTAATTTATTCCTCTTTGCTCACAGACTCTTGAAGAAGTGCGACAAGTTGGATCTTTTAAGAAAGGAACAATGATGGCAGGACGGAATGTTGCTGACATTGTTGTTATGTTCAAGACACTGCCCACAAGTAGGATCAGTCACAGGATTTGTCTCTTTACCGCATAATTTTCACTTTTATAGAATTCTAACAATCTAAGTTTATTTTAACCATGAACTGTTGCACAGAAGAAGAAAAAACACACACACAACACACCTCCATTGCTTGATTGCTGTAATTCCTTAATGCAGTTTGAAAATGATGGGTCAATTTTGTTGATGTGTATTTTTGTATATATTTATGAAGAGTCAGTCTCTGTGAGTTTTTCAGGGTCTTTTTAATTTGTGATGGAAATTTTGTAGAAAAAAAGAATTTTGAAGGATCATTATTTTAAATATTCTTGTGCAATGAATTATCCTTCAGAATTTATACTTGTTGGTGGAACATTTCCTGACAAAGGAAAATCAGGATTTGAACTGATCTATTGCATGCACCTGTCTTTATTGAAACATAGCATGGTGACAAAATGCCACAAAATTTTGTCTTAAGGCAAACTTCCATGAATAGTTGCTTAGAAGAATAATGGAGAAGAGTGGTGGGACAATGTAGTAATAAAGATGTGTACGAACATTGCCAACAGTTAACAGTGGAATATCATAGGAAAGAGAGGATGGAGATGAATTAGCTATTCCCTGAGGATAGAAAAAAAGCTATGTCACAAATGAGGCTTTTCAATGGAAGCGTCAGGGTTATCATGACATGGTTGTGTTGACTCTGAGAAGTGGAGTTACAACAATTCTTTTGGGAAAGAAGTAAAAAAAGAAAAGTTTTGAAAACTGAACCACCCCTTTAATTGATATTGTTTGCAATAATTATTATAAACCACTAGAGCAAAGAAAAATTAATTTTATTTCCCAAGTTTTTATGTCATAAATTTGTATTTGTCAAAAAAAAGAAAAAAGAAATAAAACTCAAAACAATTTTGGCACTTTATGGATTACGTTTTTTTTCCTGATTCTTTCCCAGAGGAAGCTGTTCAGGCTTTGGGAAATAAAGTGGCCGAAGAACTAAAACTTCAGGAACCTCAAGAAGGTACAGTGTTCCAATGTTTTATTTGAGTTATGTGTTATTACTGTTATATCTGATAATTATGTGGAAATCATGTGTAAAAGCTATCCTGGATTTTTTCTAATTTCCTGTCCCTTTTCAGAGATATTCAAACCTTTCATCATGTTTCATTTTCTTATGCATCAACATAGAAAAAACACAAATATCATTTTTGCATTCAGTGTAAATGGTATACAAAACTAAATAGTGTCTAGTTTTCACTGACTCGTTTGGTCAAAAATTTTGCTTTAAGATATATTCCATGTTTAATCCACATTAGAAAGAAAAGGACATTTTTTTTTCATTTCTTCATTTCATGTTTTGTTAGTGATCCTTGTGGCATTTTCAGTTATCATATCAAAAATTGGTAGGAATTTTTGACTCTTAGTTATTGTGATCAACTAAGGTCATCATGTTTCTAGAACAGTATCTTTATCAAATTTTAATTTCTCTTCTGTAAGGTATTCTTTGACCGGACTGATTTGGAGTCTTTTTCTTATTCCTTCATAAACAAATTTCAATTAGAGTGGAGGTACAGCTGCATATTTCTATACCTGAACTTCAAATGTAGCAAGATGTATATCAGAATTGATTTTTAGTTGTCTTTGTCTACTTTATCATTGGCATTTGTTCAGTGATAAGATGGTTAGGCCAAGATCTAACCAAATTATTTCCAACTTTCAAGCTTTTTCACAGGCATTGGTCTTGGTGTACAAAAGGGAAAAAACAAACAGAAAATTAATGACAGTAGAAAAATGATCTTGGCTGCTCATACATCATGTTTTTGAGTTTGTAATTCTTTGTAGTATGTTTAGGATAAGAGCTCTGAGTATAAAATGGTCTGTTATTGGACTAGTGTCATAGCTCATTGGTAGAAGCTGTTGAGAAAATTCTTATAGACCACCAAAAATATTTTTATGGGTCGCCTCATTTGTTAGCACCATCGGGTTCGATGTTAGCTCCCGTTCTTGATGCCTCTACGACTTTCCTCCAGGTCTCTCTATTCCTGCCTCTCTGGGCTATTTTACCAAGCATCAGTCCACTTATTTTATTGATGTCACTGTAACTGATTGGTGGTCTTCCCTTCTTCCTTAAAAAACCACTGTTGTTGTATTTCAAGAGAAAAACTTTTCAGCCTCCATTTTGATGTATTATTCTTTTGTTTGAAAAATCATTGTATTATACCTGCCAAACCAGTTGAGTGGTCTTATTTTTAAGTGCACGCTTTAGTTGAAGGGCAACAAATTAAGTTCAATTTTATCAATATGTTGTATTATTGTATAACGTATTAAGACTGATATATTTTCTTCAGATGCTGTACCGCCACGAAAAAGGATTGCTCAGAATATTCCTAAGACAGGTTGGTGCTAAAGAGGGTATTTATGTCTGTTTTATCTCTAGTTCACTAGATTTGAGCTTATTCTTTCATATATTTTATTTGTGTTTGGTTTAGATCTTCTGTAATCATTGTGTGATATACTTCTGCACTGAAAACTTGAGTAATTGTGTCTCACAGAAATCAAGTTATCCTTCCTTTATCATATTATGTTTTATAAGGGCAAGCTTTTTCAGAACACATAGTTATACTGGTATGATGATCAATGCCTTTACAGGCTTTTTACCTCATTTCTACACCAAACATTCTCTTAGATGACTGTGAAATTTTAAAAGGATTTTTAGGCCATAATTAATGATAACCTGGGGTCTAATGATTTGTGGCCAGTCAGGTCAGATAAATCGGAATTTGGTGGGATGGGCAAGGGGAGGTCAGGCCGGTCACATTTTTGGTGGGATAAGGAGTCTGGAGGTTGGGCCGGTCCAATTTTGGTCGGCAATCGTAATTTGGGTCCAAAATTCCTTCTATAAGACTATAGAAATTGTGCATACTGACTGACGTGTCACTAGATGGAAGTTGTTTAAACAATACAGGAAATAACCATCGGTTAAACATGTCGGTTTCATTCCAAATACCGTTATCAATCTTTGAGCACTTATCTTTTTCATTCACTGTGAATAGGATCGAAATTTTATGATCGCAATACTCACTCCCCTTCAATACTCAGTTGTATAACTACCGAGTAGTCTTGGTAGACAGGACTTGGAGAGTTGATAATTTTTCAGTCTTTTGCCTAAGTGATATCATGAATGGATGTTGGATGCTGATCTGTTTTCTTGGATTGAATCAAGCTGGACTTTGTTTCTAGATCTACATCTTAGACTTAGATCTAGATCTAGGTTAATCTTGATCTAGAACAGGGAATTTGTTGGGCCTACCTAAACTTTTGCTTAGGGTTAAATTTGTTAATGTTAGCCATTTGTGAAGTAGATCAAAATTCTAGATAAAGATTAGATCTGTTTGCTTGCAAAGGCAATGGGGAAGTGTTATTTTCATGCTGACTGGTTGTCAGATGAAAGATTTTCAGACAAGGTTGTGGCGGATTACAAGGATATGTCAAAATTTTTGTTTAAAATTTTCAATCAGTCGTATGTTGTTGGATATTCTAGTGTGAAGATATTGACACATCATCGTGACTTAGTCAAACACACACACACACACAAAAAGGAAAAGTCTTGTTCTAATAGAAGTTTGAACTTTCTTACACCCAGAGGCAAGATGGTTTATTAGCCAGGGTGACGGTAATTACTTCCCTTATCTCATGAGATGTCTCTCATGAGAGTTATCTTTCCGTC
>JAOWAY010174392.1:0-16671 GCA_028565895.1 Goniobranchus geometricus | reverse complement strand
GGGGGTGGGGGGGGGTGGGGGGGGGGGGGGGGGTGTTGCTCTGATTGTTGATGATTGAGCTTCGGTCAGTTACCACAGTAAAGACGATGATAGTCTTTTTCCATGGCGTATGTAGGCCTATTTTTTTTTCCTGTGTCGCATTCCTTCCTGCGGAAAAAGGTAGTGCAGTGTGGGGAGAAGGGATATGTGTAATTTCAAGTCCCTCCGCATGCACATTGTTTTGTATCTTTCACTTCTCTCCCTTTCCTAGTCTTGATTCAGCACGAGTACTCATGTGGGGTTATTTTGTATGTGTCAGGTATTGATCAAGAAACAAACATAGACCTTGTAATGCCATGGTTTCCTTCTTGGAAGGAAGATGTTTGTCACTCTGATCCAAAGCAAGCTCTTCCCACTCTGCAGCATGCTCACATCCAATTCACGCCCAGGCTCGAACAGAGTAAGCCCACAAACTTGTAACACGGTGACAAAACTAGATCTGAATTAACATCACCTTTTTGGTGAAATGCTGGCTTTTGGCCGGTGACATGGGGCGCACATCTAATTTAAGGCCCAGATCTGCAGATCACAAAAGCGCAGAAAAGTCTATCGGTTGGGCCATGAGATGAACTGGGTGATGGTGCCTGTTTTCTTTGTGTGGTGAGCGCACACCTAGAGCCTGAGGCCTACATGAGCATTTCAATTGCAAATTTGTGACATGTGCCATGACCGGTCAACAGGAGCACGAGACTGAGGATCGCTTTCAAAATGAGTAGTCAAAAGAAACAGTATGCACCATGTGTCACAATATATGTTGTCTAAAACAAGGAAGGCAAGCACCCTCCCCCCCCATCCCCCAAAATCAAAACTACACACAGATGAACAAAAAAATGCATACACATAACAAAGCAAACAAATACACAGTGAAATGAAGTATGATAAGGAGAATCATAAACCAGTACAAGTCCCATAAAAATCGTTATAAGACTGATGCACCTATGCACCAGGATTCACCTAAACAAGAAATTATTGATGGTACCATTATCCCACTAAATGTCATGAGTACCACTTAAAATTGACCATTACTCCTAATGTTCTTTAATTTTCTGCTCTTTTTATTTCCTTAACTTATATGAGTAAAATGGTGTCTGACTTTGAAACTTTGAATTTACAGTTTAATTTGATGTTGGGCTTTTTGTATCTTTTTTCTTCTTTTAAATTTTTTAAATGCTGGACCAAAATCATATTCAAAGATGATCCTGCACATGCTGTTTTTATCAAAATTGAGGCAATTCAGTTACATATCTGCAGGCTTGTACTTCTAAAGTCAAATCACCATTACTGTTTCATCCAAACCTTTCCTTTTTCCTAATATTGGATATTCAACATATAACTATGCACAATACCTTCAGTGAGAATTACAATATAATTTTCTTTATTAACAAACTATTTCCCTATATCTTCTGAACAGTCAAAAAATGTGTATGTTATCATTTTCATTACTATTATGATCTGATGATTGATGAGGATGATTATTATTTTCATCAATGTCATGGCTTCATAGAAAGCACTGCCTTTCCCTTATTCTCTGTAATAATAACAAGAAAAAGCCTTCAATCAGTCTATTTCCAAATAAAATAAGGCGATATAGTAACAAGTAAAACAACATAATGTCAGTATCATTCCGCAATTGGTTTAGTTAATTTTTAGGGTTCTGAGCTAACATGATCACTAAAACCAGTGTCTAGAAATAAAATTATTATTTTGAATTCAAACTTGTTAAGGGAGAATTTTATACTGTATAAAAGGGTAAATAATGTTTTAAAGCACAAAACATCAGGTTATTATATTTTTTCTCAAAACTGCCAAAATTGAATTAAACAATTGTGGAATGATGCTGCGAAACATATATACATTTAGGGGATTTTAGTTTTCATTGTCTTCACATAATTTGAATGTAGTGATCTGCAGCATACTTATGTCAGTAAAATGTTATCTTGAGCATACCTGGAGTTGAGCGATTTCCCCTTCTCGTAATTTCAGTTGTGATTGTAGATTTTCAACAACGACAGTTGCACCACTTTGTCGGAGGCTTTCATATACACTTGTTTTTGAACTCCCCATAATACCAGATCCAGATTCCACTCCATCATCCTGTCAAGGGAGCAGACCTTTGTTAGAAAAATCATCTTCTCCATAGCACTTTGTAAGATGAGGGTATGCTTGAGAAATCGACAAGGACATAACTGGAATTGATCCTGAACCGAGAAGACTGACTATAGTGGCACCCTGTTGTCTGAGTATGTGAGAAATCTGAACAAGCCAGGAATTGCTTTGTGTGTGTGGTGCGACACAGATTATCAGTTAGTACTATTAGACCTTTATCTGTTTAATATATCTAGATCTAGATTATAAAATATAGGCTAGACATCTAGATCTAGATAGAGATTTTTTATTATTCTTATCTGGAATTACTATCTTTATTGATAGACTAAGAATATCTCAATGGAGACCAAAGTAAGAGTACTAAAAGCTTATGTCTGGTCAGTATTGTTATATGTTTGTGAATGCTGGAATATTTGAACGGACAGTAGGAAGAGGCTGGAGGCAGTGGAAATGTGATTTCTGGGGAGGATGCTAAGAATATCAAGGAAAGAAAAGAAAACCAACAATGCAGCAGTGGAAGAAGCAGGAGTAGAAAGACCATTGTTAAAAACAATCAAACAAAGCTCACTGAAGTTTTTGGGTCATATAAATTGACATAAGGAACTTGAACATCTATCCCTGACTGGAAAAATTGAGGGGACAAGGAACAGGGGATGGCAGAGAGTGACATATTTGGAGAGCTTAAATCACTAGATGACAAACAAAAAGCAGAAAAACAATAGCATGAACTTTCTGAGATTGTCCGAAAAGAGAAGTGAATGGCATGTCATGGTTGCCAATGTCTGCCTGACGATGGTGATAGATAGACTAGATCTAGATCTAGACTTAAATCTAGAATTCTGGGTAGTAAGTTGTCAAACTGAGTCCAGCCACTAGTTTTCAGCTTGACCTAATCCTTAAATGACTAATCCAGGTCAAGATTATTATTAGGCCAATTAGATCTAGGGCTCTGACTTTCAAAGTCGGTTTGTTTCCTTTGAATGAATCAATTTCGTGACTGCTTCTTTGGTCTTGTCATTGCCTGGACACCCTGCACCATTGTGTCATGTGCCGTTAAGTGTCGTTTGTCGAAGAAATCTACATTCTCTGTGTTAAGTTCCTTCATTTTCAAAATTTGGTTTTGGCACCTATGGTGCAGAAAAAGGTGAGAAAGAGCATGAAAAACTAATAACTACAGTTTAAATAGACCTGTTTTATGTGTCGAATACACTTTTAAAAAAAAGTTAGTTGTAAAATTCTAAAACTCCATCTTAGGAAAAGAAGAAGACCAAAGAGAATGAATATAGCTGCTGGTGAGACCAAAAAACCTAACTACATGTACATGCATTGAACATGACTTCTTGGAAACAGAGAAGCCCTTAAGGTGACTCTTAATTAGACAAGTCAAAGGAAGAAGCAGCAAAACTTTGAACCACCAATTCAAAATTTTCAAACAAAATGCTTTCCACACTGTGACAAGCAAATCCTTGACAAAGATAGAAAAATCATACAACATAGCAAGCACTGATATACACAATCATTGCTTACATAAGGCCACTTCATTCCAAAGGTGTTGAATTCATGGAAACTCCCAACAAGACTTTCCTGTCGACTAACAGACATGGATGGGGATGGTGATGGTGTACCTCTTGATCTTGGCCTCTCTTTTTCCTGAAATTAAGTGTATAGACACAATTGTTTGATCTCCAATTAAAAGAAAATAGAAAGTGAATTTAAATGCTTTAGCATGTATTCTGGATGGCACTCATCTGTACTCAATCCCTGCTACATGAAAAAAAACAAAAAAAGAACTGTGGGCCACAAATTCTCTAGTATCCAGGTAGCCAGCCCATCAGCCACAGATGGTTGTTGTGAAGGCAATGGTCTCAAGTTAAAGTTAAAATTCAAGGCACTGGTCAAAACGAAAAGGGAGAGCATAGGCCTACTGCCTCTTTGTTAATTTGTTCATAAAATTGGTGACTTTGAAAAAACCTTCATCTTATAGTGTGAACAAATGATCAAAAGATAGATGCTATTGATTCGACACGAATAGTAGTATGGGCACAATTCACACTCTGAATGTACAATAAATTTGTTAAAAGAAGAGTTAATTTTACAATCCTCAATCAATAGTCCATTAAAAATTACAGGGATCTTCCATTTTCCTACACAGTTAAACATGGCATGAAACAAACAGGACATTAAGAATGTCATGGCAACTATTAACTATACAAAGCAGTCCAGTCTGAAAAGTCAGATGACTCTTAAGCAACTGAATCCATAGTAATACTTTATTCAAGTTCAAACAATCAAGGCAGTGATTGCACGGGCTTGACACTTGCTTACCAAGCCAATGTCTGGGGTTCAAATTCAAAGTTGTGATTCATTGATAATACAATTTGATTTTTCTGCTCCCAAATCCTAATGTGTATAGTCGTAACTGAGACAGCAGTAAACTCAAAAGTTCCATGTTGAGTTGCCTGTGTAAAGGAGCTCTTTGGCAGTTGGAAATCATTAAAAGCATGAGGAAGGGCCAATACCCCGGCAAAAGCTAAAATCGACCCTTTCATTAATCTGAAATGTGTTCACCAGGAAGCATCTGATGTAAAATTATTCCCAAAACAACCTTTTGCTCGGCTTGTGTTATACGGGACCAACTGAGTTGACAATGAATCAGGATAAACTGAAAGAAAAATAAGGTATCTAAGCAAACATTGAATGCAAAAGTTCCTCAGGTGACTGATGTTAAATTCTTATAAGCATTGATGGGCTTTTGTTTTGCTGTAGTTTTGTTTCATTTTTTAAGTGGAAAAGGCGCACAAAAATAAGGAATGAATAAACTTAACTCACAGCAAGACTGATCTGCTCTTCCAAAGCAGCACATTTTTTCCTCTCAGCTTCCAACTTGTTTTTTTCCAAACTGAACTGAGCATCAAGTTGCACCTTGTAGAAGAAAATTGAAGTAAAAGCAATGGTTAGATACAATTTCCAAATGTTTACTTGTGCTATAGAAAAAAATAATAGCTTATTGCTCAAGTAAGCGAATACAAGTGGTAAACAAAATTGTAGTGAATTACAGGTCATGGAGATTCAGGTCAATTTTACCATATACAAAAACATACATCATGGGAAGTAGTTGTTTAATGCCCATAATCATTCATCTGTGACTCCATTTCAACCTATGGCAATGTGATTTTTAAGAAAAATATACCTAAGCCTACTGTTATACTGTTTCACTTGCATTCCTGACAGCCCTACTTTTTTTTTTTTTTTTTTATTAATGACATTTGCTTTACTTGTTTGACAATGCAGTTTTAATCTTATTTTACACAATATAGAGTCAACTAATATATATTCAACTACCTAAGCACATAGTGCACTAGCTTACATTAAAAATATTCTTTTCATGATCTTTCTGTGCTTGATTTTGGTTCAACTATGAGTCAGAACATATGGATAAGACCTCTGCCTACGTCATATGACCAAGAAGCACAAAATCAAGAGTGTTGACTATATTAGACATGGTCAAATGAAGTCACATTTTTAACTCCAATTTAACCAGCTGAACAGAAATTCAACCATACTATAACAGAAATTCAACCACCCTTCAACCACCGTACAACCACCCTATAAAAGAAATTCAACCACCCTATAACAGAAACTCAACCACACTATAACAGAAATTCAAATCAACCACCCTATAACATAAATTCAACCACACTATAACAGAAATTCAACCACCCTATAATACAAATTCGACCATCCTATACCAGAAATTCAACCAACTAGTTCCAGCTATAAAATTCTAGGCAAATAGCAAACAGCCCAGTTTGAATTTCATTTACAATCATTAATGAAACTGTACAAAGAATAAAGTTGCATCCACTTATTACATGCATTTTTTTTCTATATTTGTAAACTTTATCAAATTGACTTTGAAGTTTCAAAGGAAAACTTGTGGACTCTTTTTATCTCCATCAAATTAAATGACTCAGCAATAATACCTGAAAATAATAGCATAAAATTATTTTGTATGCAAATAATTTATATCAAAGGCAAGTTTCGTTACTACGAACTTAATAATTATGGGCAATCATAATGAGGTGGTCGAACATGCTTTAGAGCTGCATTTAACTGACACATATTTAACCACCCCCTCTAAATGGATGTAAAATAATGCTAAGAGTATGGAACAAAGTTGAGGGGCAACCACATATACTAAGTTCACTGAAATATCATGAGATGAGGCAGAATTTTCTAAAAATAAGTTTTCTTTGCCGTATAAGAATATGTGACAAAAAGATAGTACCTGCTTAAAAAAAAGTGATTTTACTGCAATAAACTGGATTGAAAGAAACTTGCAGAAGAACAATGATTGCGCATGATTATTGCTTGTGTCAATAAAGTACACCATGTTTGAAAATACATTAGTGATCGGTTATGTGTCCGCCAGCTGTCTGGCCGTTTTGCCTTAGTGACCATTTTTGGTATAAAATCTAATTATTTTCATTTAAACAGAGACCTCTGAGAGCCCGGCTCAAAATCAGGAATTTTGCATAAGTGCCCATTTTGTCCATCAAAAATCTCATCCAACTCGACAATATTTGTTGTTATTCATCATACAGTTGCATAAATCAAACATTGCAGTACCTGTTACAATACGCAGAATAAAATGAGAGCCTGATGTTCCAGTACATGTTACGGGTAGTCCCAACATTCTTTGCATGAGTTATTAGGCTGTTGCACCATTACAATGGAGATAGCAGTCATTTTACTTTTCACCCATTTCCATTGGCCTATATCATTTTAGTCCATCGCCTTTTGCCTGTCCATAGTGATCACCTCTCCCCTCACTTTCTTCACAACAATGACAAAGAAAGCTAAATTTCACAGTAACCGGGAAATCGTTTGATGTGAGCGGAAAGGCCATGCTCAGACAGTTGAGGGACATACACAAATATGTGAGGCAGCCAATAGGCATCCTTCATAAATTCATAAATGAGGTTATATCTTCTTGATTATCACCTTTCGCCTGAGTATCCCTTTCGGCTAAGTGTCCTTTTTGGCTGCTTCCAGCAGACTAGACATAGAGCCGATCACTACTGTATTGTGAAACTATGAAAAGGTGGTTGAATATCTGTAATGTTGCTTATGTGTTAGTTGATTCTACAAATATATTTGTCTGTTATTGCTCCTACGAGGATAAATACAAATCAATGTAAACTATGAATAAATCATTTTGAGTTAATCGATCCCGAAGCTCTGATCTCTTGGTGAGCACTGTAGCCTAGTGGGCATGGCATCTAGCCATTAATAAAAATGGCCAAGGCTTGAAGCCTAATGGTCGTGCAAGCTTAATATATCAGCAAATTATTCTTTTCTCTAATTTCACTACTTAGTCCTATGATCATCAAATAAGAGTGCCTTTGAAGATAAACTCAGAGTCAGTGGCTCCATGGGTAGATTGCACAGGTGGCATTTGGCATTTGAAATCATTGAAAGTACAGGTCAAGACTGTGGCAAACTTAAATCCTTCTATTTTTGTTTCAAATCTTCTTTCAGTTCTCTACAATCTTAAAGTTCTTCTTATGGAAGTGCATCTGGTATAAAACGAAAAGATGCATAGCCCATAAAACTAGTGACCTGATGTGATGACCAAAAACCAAAATAGAATATCTGAAAAGTCTTGAATATATGTGATGAAAAGAAAAATGAAAAATTTTTCCAAAAAAAAGTCTATGTGGAAGTCAACATAAAAAAAGGGAGAAAAAATACTAGTATTCACCTTCTCAATTTTCAGCTGTCCAATTTCATGGTTTAAAGTCTTTTTCGTTGTTTCTAATTGGGCATCAAGGCTAAAGAAAAAGAAGACAAGAAAGATAAGGTTATGATCATAAAGAGTCAACAATAACAACTTGACGCTAGCTTCTCACTTCAGAAGAATAAAATTAGATTTATTGCACACACACAAAAAAAAAAAAGATTAAGAGACTAGACTAGCATTTGCTACAAAATGAAATTATGACATTGTATTGCGGTGTTGATGGTCAAGTGATGAGTCTTTTGATTTCATATTGAAAGATTTAAGGTTTGAATGCCGGTGGTAATATGACAATGGATCCTTATGAAAAAGCCTCTTTTCCCGATGTTTTGAATTCCATCATGAGTCAAATGCATAACACGTCTTATGAGGATTGAACCTGATACAAATTTGTATACTTTTAACACCCGTTTTGCTTTAAGCCACAGAAACTGGAGACAATGCCAGCCCCATGGGTATCCAAGTATTCCTGGAAATCTAAGCAAACTGCTGCATCAAATTAAACAATTTTATGGCAAAAGTAATCTCATTTAAATTCATAACACTTGTATTTTGTTTATATACAGATCTTATTATGTAAAAGTAAACTGCAATGTATTTCATTGGAATTTATTATGAAAAAGAATCTAACAAAAAAAATCCCACAATGAATGACTTCCTGACCTCAGGTATTATATTATTATGTATATATCTATATCGTTTCACTATAGAGTGTGCAGGGAAAAAAAGCCTGCAAAAATTTTGTGGGGACCATACTTTTTTTTTTGCTCCCAGAGATTTATTTAAACATTTACATAGTTAATTTTAAAATC
The DNA here is from genome assembly GCA_028565895.1 of Goniobranchus geometricus. NCBI lineage: Eukaryota > Metazoa > Mollusca > Gastropoda > Nudibranchia > Chromodorididae > Goniobranchus > Goniobranchus geometricus. The sequence continues at coordinate 7,914 of JAOWAY010174392.1, read as the reverse complement.
TATTTGCAATGTGAGCGAGAAAAGTCTACTGATTGGAATAAAAACGGCGAAGATGTTAGTTTACCAACTCATATAAAAGATTTCTTGGACTCTTCTTTGCATATTTTCTACAATTGTAATGGGAGCCTCACATTGTAGGACATAATTTTATGGATATCAAATATCATTGTTCGAATAATAAGTAAATGGCTATAATATATATATCAGGTGAACCCACAAAAATGCGTCCAACTTTAAAAGGGAATGTCTCCATAAATATTCAATTACTTACAACATACTTTAAGTAGGTAACTAGAACAATTCAATCTACATAATATGGGCAAATTTCAAAAGGATTGGTTTATAAATCACAATTATACATCAGTTAAGCGAGGCGGGTAAAAAATTCCAATAGCGAGCATTAAATGATCAGTTGAGCTGCCGTCTTCTTGAATTACAGGTTTCTGTCCAGTTTCTTCTTCCAGGTTATTATAACTTTTCTAATGTGATTTAGTGTTATTTTGTCACAGAACATTGAAATTTTTGTTCTTCGAGGTTTCCTTGTGAAAGATCGAGGTTTCCTTGTGAAAGATTCTCGAATAAGCCATTCTCCTCCGTTTTCCCTTGTGTAGAACTTCATTAATAGCATTACCTGATGAGCTCAGAACCATCATAAAACTAGATCCAGGATCTAAATCTTATCTCCGAAATGCAAGTTGTCAATGTAGATCTAGAAGTTTTCAATCACCTTTGATTTGAAAAATGGAGCTAATTTAGCACATGAATTCAAAACAAATGAACATGAATGAAATCATGAAATGCTTGGGGATTAAAAATCAAAGGCCTAACAATCAGGTTTTAAATTAACAATATCACTGATTATCGTATGCCTTTGTAAACTACGGAGTGGAGGAATCAACCGTTGCAGTAACCTAGATATCCAAAAGAAACAATCGTTTTAACATAAACTTGAAGTGTTGCAGGGTATCAGAGTTGAAGTCTGACTCATTGCTTGAGTGAGGGGAAAATTTGATATTTTAATTTTGGACGATTTCTCATGAAATATTCATATCTCATAAGACACTTCAAGTATTGATGTAGAATTTGGATGGTACCTGTAAACCTGTATACTCATATTGGTGTTATTAAGGTTCAAAGTTCGGCACATTTTTGTGTGTATGAAAGACCCTTCTTGTGAATCAAAAAAGAATAAAATATTACCAAAGGCTTCTTTACTTCCCGACAGATGATAGTAATATCATTTTAGCCTCTCTACCTATTCAGAATAATGCCAAAGCTGTTAATGGCTTTTAATGTTAAAAGTTCTTTACAGATTTGTGAGCTCTTTTCTTCATATGACTTGGTGGTTTATAAACCACTCCAACTATCATGTCTCTTGATTTTTTTCCCTTCCCAATAAGCCTGATATTAAAGATGATTTTTATTCAAAATGTTTGTTTTTAACTGCTGTCTGTTAACAGGAAAGATTGTCATTGCTATGGTGGCACCTCCCAATTCTTGACTCCTTTCTCTATGTTTTATATAGATAGGGAACAAGAAGATTCTGGAACAAAATTCAACTCTCCATCAAAAGCAATGGTAGCTTTTTTCTCAAAAGCAAAATGTACAAAATTATTTTCAATACATTCAACATACTTATTCTTAGCATCTTGCAGTTCTTCCAATTGTGCCTGGTCTGCTTCTTTCTGTGCAATCAAATTTGCTTTCTCTTGCTTCAGTCTCGTATTTGTCATCTCATAGGAAGCCAATTTTGCTGATATGTCCATATAATTTTCACTAGCACTTCTCTCTTTCTCTTGTGCCAAGGCCAATGCAGTCTGTGCTTCAGCTAAAAGAGAGTGTGTAAAGAATTATGTAATGATCTAAACTAACAAACACCTCATTTTGATTTTTACAAGACTAAACTGCTTTATAAAACACGGTGAAAAAATGTCTTACTGAAAGTTATGACACAGTGTAACTAGCAACGTGTCACTCTCCAATACAACTGATGACTCTAAAATTATCTTTCATTAATGCAGCCCAAAGTCAAATCAGTCATCAAGCTCCATTTATTAGAGTTTTCTTAATCCAAACAATCTATGGCATGAGCAATCCTTATCTGATTCTTGAATCCACATATCTTATTTCACTTTTTATAACTTCTCAGGACTTTATACCAGCCATTATTTAAAAAACAAAACAAATTAACAAAAAACCCAAAAGAAATACACAAGAAAAACATACATATATAAATAATTTAATTAATTACTTCATTAATAAATCAATCAAAAATGTGAAAAACCTAGTCTGGAACTGCATGCAAAAAATAACTCTATGAGCACTCTCTCTAGGCAATGACAATAATTAAAGTAAAAGGGAAAAGCAAGGGAGTAAAATCTAACATAAAGGTACAAAGTCATCATCAGTCTTATTTTTTCCTTTAACAATCAGGCCCTTGAACACTCTGACATTGAATATTTGAAATGCTCAAACCTAAGCAAAAATTCAAGAACATCTTTTCTGAAATTGTCATCTAGATCTCCTTGTAACAATATAATAAGGGTGGTTTGTAAAATATTGAAAGAAGAACAGGTCCATTTTTTGTTTCTGGCCATATGAGGGATCTGCTTATTAGAATGTGTGTCCAAATATGTATGTGCTTGCATGTGTCTGGCACATAACATCAATAACACCATTCCACATATGGTACTTTGCAATTGCCTTTCTATCTCTTTATGATTCATACATACTTGCTTGTGATAAACCAAACTCATACTTTGTTTCAATATTTGGGTGTAATCATAGCTGAATGTTAAACTCTAATGAATGCTAGTAAACCACTCACCAAGTCTATCCGTGAGACTCTTTTCAACTTTCTCCCAAGCCTTGGACTGAGCCCCAAAAGTAGCCTGCAGATTTTCAATCTGTCTTAAAAGAGGCCTTGTGGCTGATGTGACACTCTGAGACAGATCCTGACTGCGAGCCTCATCTTGTTGCAATCTCTTTATTAAAAAAGCCCAAAAAAAACAAATACCAAAAGTTATTTTCTGACCATGCACTTGAACTTTAACCTTTAGGGCATGTAACACTGCTAAGCGGTGGAAGAATAACAGTATTATATCTTGTAGCACTGCTTGAGCAGTGTTGTAGACTAGTGATAAGTCATGGACTATTTAAAGGCAGTCTAACCCGATCCATCAGATTCAACTTTGACAACTGGCTTCCTAAAATGTAAATACAGATGGCAGCTGCAGTGTACGTGTGATTTCACTAATTTTGGGGTATGTTTTACTGATTTTTCATGATGAAGCAAAATCAACCTCTGAAGTTCAACGTCTAAAGGGCCTAACAACTGGTAGTTTACATCACAGGAGGTTCTTGAGCAATTCTGATGAATTTTCTGAGTTTGATCCAGATTATGACACTGATTATCCAGACAGTGATCTAGAATCTGTGAGTGATGCTGAGGTTGATAAGTCTAGCTCTAGATCTAATGAGGATACTACATCTGGTTCCTACAAAGAGGGCCAAAGTAGATCTAGAGCTGCACCAAATCAACACAGGGGCATATTCTTCATCCGTTGGGAGGTGCAAATAATAATGAAGCAGATCTAGATTCATCTCTTGGTTGGAATAGAACATACTATGTCCCTGCAGACACTTTCTTTCTGATTGTGGATCTATTAATTTACTACCAGATGTCAATGCAGACTCAAAGCCCATAGTTTACAAAGTTTTCTTTCAAGCAGTTTCTGCCCAGATGAGCGAAGAGCTTGAGATGGCCTGCATTTGGAAACAAGGGGTTTTAAATATTCTGGTGCCAAGTCATGAAAGCATTTAAAATGAAACAGGCCATGTTGAACTTAATTCACCTCTAGACAGGCAGCCTGTGGAGCGATTTCAAAACTGGAGTGATATGGTCACTGCTTTTAGTTGATGAAGTATGATCCCAACAAAAAAATGGGCCCCCCATCAAACAGTATGTATGGGATAAAGCTATAAAATTCAGCATCAAATAATTCATTTTCTGTGACGGTGAAACAGGGTACATTGTCAGCTGTGAGGTTTACACAGGGAAATCAACCAATGAAATACCTGAACTCAGTGCCACAGGAAATATTATTCTTCGCCCGCCTACTCAGAGCTGCAAATGTGTGTATCCAAAACCACATCTTAGTCATGGATAGGTACTATACTTGTGTGATTCTAAGCCACTATCTTTTTCACCATGAAAAAACCCACAGTATAGGAACAGCTATGACAAATAGAAAGAACCACTCGAATACCCTGAGAAAGAAAAAGATGACAAACGGATGTGATTTTGATTACCTATGTAAGGGCTATTTGGTTTCCATGGTATGGAATGACAGCAAGCCCATTAACTTCATCTCAACATGCCACAACCCTGTGGAAACCATCCTTGAGGACCACAGGCAGAAAGATGGTTCCATCATACAAATCCCCATGCTGAACCTTGTTCATCAGTACAACATGTTTATAAATGGAACCGACAAAATTTACCAGCTGATGAGGCTGAAAAGAACCCGACGACATCATTGCTGGCCTCAACCTCATCGCCTGATAGTCAAATTCATCACTGGGGCCAAGCCTACATACTGTTTCAGTCAGTATTCCCAGGCAAGGCAAGGATATATACGTTCAGAAAGTTCTTACATCGATTTAGTTTGGAACTTATGGGTAGCTACAGAACAATGGCTGTTCATCGTGAGGTAAGGGAGCATGATGTACCTGCTCGTCTTCAAAATGTCAGCCTCCGTCACCATGAAGATTGATCCATGGTCTGTGTGTGTTGTATGTCCTTGTTACGACAAAAATAAAAAAATCCACATGGGGTACAAAGACTGTCCGGTCAAAGCAGTAAAGATAGCCATCACATGCACCAAATGCAAGTAACACTTGTGTGTGAAATGAAGTTCCTCCTGCAGGACAGATTGGCATACTAAAGTTGAATACTGTTGCTGACAGTCAGGCACAACATTTCACTTGTAGGCTGAGGTGGAGAAGTGCCTTTGAAATATCTTTTGTGTGTTTTGAAAGTAATCTATATTGCCCAACCAACTTTTTAATGAACAATGCTTAGTAACCCAGGGGGTTATGGGTCAGGGCTCAAAGGGTTAATCCAGTAAATAACAGTTTCCATTAAAGCATAAGGAGCAATCCCATGTTATAGAGACAAAAATAGAATATATGTCATGGATGCTTCTGGATCTATTTATGATAATAGACAAAATGAGTAAATACTCTCCATAAGACAATCCAAAGCCATAAAAGATAATTCATGGATGCTTAAGACCACCTAAAGGGATTCACTTAATACAAGGAAAATGATACAAACCTCTTGGAGGTGTGTAATTTCTTCCCGTAATAAATCTTCTCTTCTCTCATGTTCTTTTTCTAGGCGAGCCATGTCCAGTCTGAGATCATCTGCCTGAAATCAAAGACGATGAATTCTTTCATGACATAAGGGTGCCTTATTCCTTCCAAAAATGAAAAACAAAATTAAACGAATTGTTTGTATCAAAATTAATTAAAGTGTTGAAAAGAATGAAAGAAAAAAAAAAGAAAATAGAATCAAAAGAAAAGAAAATGAGAAAATCCTGGTCAAACCTGCATGATAAAGGCTTCCCTTTCCTGCTTGAATCGCATTTGTTCCCGTTCCATAACCATCTTTAACTCTTCTCTGACAGATGTCTCCACACTGAGGGCAGTTTCTTGGGCCTTACTGTCTTGAGAAGCATGTGATCTATGGAGCTCTGCAATCTCTCTGAAAGCAACAATAAAAAAGCTGAAATGAAAGACTAAGAAGACCTTTATTTTATAGAATTGATAAAATCTAACTTCTTGTACAATGGCTCCTGAAGTTGATGGGTTATGAAGTTCTTAGAGATAAGCAAATCTATGAAGTGTCCCTAAACAACTAGAAAATGGCTATATCATACAGGTTTTCTTCCTTTTTCTGATTGTGATGCTGTTTACACAGCCAGTCATAAGCCTTTACAGTCCCTAAAAGATTGATGCATTATAGACATCCCAGATATTGACAAAAAGAACTGCACTCTGCAGAGCTTTTTATCAACAATAGCAGCTATTATCTTGCATATTTTGCTTGATCCTGTGTGGTCTTATATTGCGAATATTTCATTTAATGTACAAATTTTACTTGTAGGCATTGTCAAGTGCAGTTTGCAGGCCTCGATTCTTCTCTTGTGCATCTTCCAAATCACTCTGAAATGATACAAAAGTTAACAAATTCATCCAGAATTCGACAAACTAGAGTATACAATGCATAACATAAAAATATGAGAAGATCAAGATTATTAAGAATACTAAAAAAGAAAAGATAAACCTTTCGTATTCGGGGATCATTTTTTCTTTCTCAAACTATACAATGAACACTGTCAACACAAGCACACACACACACATATACGCACACACACACACACACACACACACACACACACACACACACACACCAACCATATTCAAAGTTCATTAAAAAATCAAACGATAATATTAAAGAATAAGATCATGCCTATGAGATATCTGAGCATCCAAGGCTTATAACAAAATATGTGATTTTGAAAATTACCAAAGCTTTGCTGTTATCCCGGTCTTGCCTCTGGACTGCTGCATTCAGCTGTGTGATAGCCTCTGAATAAGACACATGGAATACAGAATTGGTTCTTATTTTCTATCTGCAGCAAAACATGTGAAACTTTATAGAATGAAATACATCCTATGCTTGCTTGGTGGTAGATGCTAGATTTTACCAGGTAACTAATAACAAATAATAATGATGAAAATAATAATAATAATAACAACAACAATAACAATAATATGTTTACAGGATGTTCTACCTAACCCACACAACCCATGGAGCCCCAAAATGATAATAATAACGATGATGATGATGATGATAATAATAATAATAATACATATTTAGAGAATGCCAAATCCTTAGACAAAAGCTCCTTCTGCTCTGCATGAAGAACAACTTAATTACCAATTAATTGATTAATTCAGCGACTAATCAACTGATCAATTTACAAAATATCAAACTTAAAAAGTGTTGATGCAAGAACTATAGAATTACTACAAAGCTTTAACCAAACATTTTTCCAGGGCATGTCCACACTGGCCATTAGCAGATAGAATGGAAAGGAGAAACTTACCAGACTGTTTTGATTCCATTTCTTCTTTAGAGTCAAGGACTACCTTAAGCCTGTCAAGTTCTTTGGTAAGCTCCTCAATTTTCTTCCTTTAAATAGAAATGAACAAAATTACATGACAATGTGAAAATATCCTTTTCATGCAATTAGTCAAAAGAAGGAAAAATTATTTTTCTTTTTTCAAAGAAATGAAATTATAGACGCAAGAACACACTGATGAAGAATTAGATGACATTCAAACAGATAGAGGGATGAATGAATGTCTAAGTGGAAAGCTTAATAGTCAGCTTGATGGTTTCACTCACTTCTATCCCCTACAAAGTTTTGGAACACAATATATTTCATGAGGTTAAGAAACACATCCATGAACCCCCAAAACTGATGCATTATGGACATTATTTTTAGACATATTGCTCATGTGAAACACTACTTATGAAATAACATGAAATCAATTTTGAAATAACTCAAAGAGAACAAATAAAATTATACATTGCTTCTCCACTTACAGTAAAGCTTTCGACACAATGCCTCACCACTGAGTTCTTAAATTAGAAACATGTCTAAAATTGAGACACATAGCCAAACAAACTCTGTTGACAACTGGAAACAATATGTCTTAAAGTGGTTCCAACAATGAAGCAATTAAAAGTTGCCAAAGATAGAAATACAGTCAAACCTGCCTTAACGACCACCTGTATAAGACGACCACCTGCTCTAACGACCACTCTTCATCGACCCCCTT
>JAOWAY010174281.1:0-10379 GCA_028565895.1 Goniobranchus geometricus | reverse complement strand
AGGGCCAGAGCTTATCCCGGTTTCTATAGCATGAAGCGGACAGTGACAGAAAATGTATCCATCACTCTCTGAATAGGATGATAGTCTATTGCAGAGTACTTTTCCAGCCAAAGCTGTACCCATTTTCACTTGGGTCGAGTGAAGCAACGGGGGGTAAATTTTCTTGCTTTAGGAATGGATGCATGTGCTCGCAACGAGATTCGAACTTACTGCCTCTCGATCAGCAGGCCAATGCTCTACTACTGAGTTACAGCGCCCCAGGCTATGAATGTATAATTCAACAGGGTTCACTTTCATTTCATATCATTTAAGTGGCATATCATATCTAGTTTTATTACCTTTAAAAGGATCTTTTTACTGTCTGCATCCCTGAATGAACACATTCTGTTCTGTTGATGAATTGTGACTTATTTATATATCATGAAATATTTCATTTACCCTTCTGACTTTGCTATGGTCCTGGAAGGCTTGCAGAGTGGAGTGTAAGAATTATTGCCTCTTCTCCTTGCAATGCGTACGATCTGCCAACTGCAAATTGTCTTGTTCAACGTCTCCCTAACAACAACCTCCATCATTTCACCAGTGTTCTGTAAAAGTATAAATCCAAATGTTCAAATTTTGCTTTCTCACTATAATCACTGTAAACTTTCTAACTGTATTTCCTGACAGTGTTGCTGATGACAGAAAAGATATCAAGTTAGTGCCACTGGCCACAGCTTTTGACATATGTCTTGTTGTAGCACCTCCTATCTTCTGCCTGCCACAAAGAAACAAGGAAACACTTTGGAAGCAAATGGTAATAATAATATTGAATTACTTTCACTCATTCTGAAATTTGGAAATGGCAATGATAATGCTTGTTTGCAGAAAATCCGAGTGGGAACCTTGCTGGCAAAATTAATCCATTCTTAGTTGTCTGTCTCCAAAATATTTTGTCTTTAGTAGGCTATGTAGCAATGACCATTCAAAGTCCAATGTAAGAAATTGTCAATAAGGGCATTTATGTACATACCAAAACTTTTCAGTATAAATGGAAAAAAAAAATTTCAAGAGCTGCAAATGTCGATTATTACTGTGGAGTATCTAAATGACTGATGTAGAAATAACTTGTATATAGTGAATTAAATACTAAACAAATGCTGGATTTTCTACCCTTACTGTTTTGAAGTCCAATCGCATCATAGTGATGGCTATAAAATTCTTTCGAAATCTAAAGAATTGCATAATTGAAAATTGGTGATTAAATAAATACATTTGAACCTGTCCTTAGTAAAACTTAATGGTTTATTTAGAAATGTCAGACAAAATAATCTCTCTGACTTAATTTTTTGTATCTGTATCTAATTTTTGTATTTACAGCCTCATCTTGTGTGCGGGTTGACCATGGAGCTAAATTTTACTTCTGACCTTGACCTGTACCTGAGTACAAGCCAGATGGAGTTTTTGTCCCATCTCAACACCCAGCTCAGTAAACGTTTCAACCCTCGCCCATATACGATCCCTGCTACAGCACCAGGCCTTAGTGCCATACATTCCACCCTTGACAAAAGCCATGAAGGAGTTCACTCTCTTCAGCCTCCGAGTCATCTTGTTGCGGATCACGCATTGCCTGGCAACCGAGGAGGAGACAGTGGTGTTGAGAGTGATATCTCCACCTTGATTCTAGATCATGGTCACAAGGCTTGTGCTGATAGGGGTCACCTTGGTCCAGCCACGAGACAGGCTGAAGAAAGGATGAATCTGTCTAGCTTGGGAACTGCATTTAGTGGAAGCCCAAAGAGAGAAAAATGTGAGAAAAAGAGGAATAAAAGTCTTCTCACTTCCAGATCATTTTTTGATCTTCTTGTAACGGCTGGCCGTATATCATTCACTGTGTACATGCATAAGGTGAGAGGATTGAAAATTGTCATCTGTACATTGCCAAATGATACACTTCTATTAGACATTATTTTTGAGAGCTTGATTGGATCATTTGTCTGCCAAGAAAATTTTCATAATCCAACAGAATTTTGATAGTCCAACCGTATCCTTTAATCATTTTAGGAAATGGGTATGTACATGTCTTAATGTAGTCTAGGAGCTATCCTACAATGAAACAGCAGAGGCCCGCAGCTTCATGCAAATACATCCCTGAATCTGTCAGACTGAATGCTAGTGTTGTGCCATGGTTGTGCACTTTGTCTCTATGTATATGTGCATGGTTATCTTGACTGTTGTGAAAAGTCACAGTCAAAATTTGCTTTATCATGTAAAGCAATTGTTCAGGCTTGAGACAAGATCCCAAAACCTTGCTACTACCTTTGGTGCTCTCAGAGGTATAAAAATGGAGGGTAGAGGGAATGTGCATTGACTTTCAGTTATTTTGTTCTTTTTTGTGGAATGGTTGATTGCTAAGGATATGGCCATCAAAATGGATTTTGGGCTGAAATTCAAAGTAAAAATTTGTCTCATACTTGTATAACAAAATCAAATTTTTTGTAAAATGTAATTTAAGATTGATGTGCTGAACTATAACACCTGTAATTTCAGATCTGAAGGAGGATTTGACTTCGATGAATTGCTGAAAATTCTGAAGTCAAAATGTTAAAGGATTGTTAAAATTTATGTTTTTGAAAAAGACAAAAAAAAACTTAAACTTATGTTAAAAAGCTGGAATCAGCTTTCTTTCTATCCGTCTGGGTGTCATGTGCATTAAAAACTTAAAAAAATAAGTTCTTAATCACACTCTTGTGAAAATATTTTGCCCACTTGCTCATTTCAAATCTATTTGCCAGGATTTAAGAGATAGAAACATTTACTTCTGATAATACTGAAAATAGAAGCAGACAAATGAATACATGTTATGCTCTAATAATTCACATGAAATTTTATTGTAAATGTCCTATTGGTGCTAATTAAAACTACATTATTGTTCTAATGTTCTAACCAACTATGGAAAGAATTTAGTCGCAAAAGTAACTTATGAGGTACCATTTTCTCAAGAAGCTGTAATAATTAATGATTGCATTCAATCCATTACAGATTCTGGAGGAAAATATAACTTTAGAGATGCCCCATTTCCAAGACAAGAGAAACAACCCAAGAATAAGACATCAGTCATCATACATCCCCAAGGCAATGGGAATACCCTCTAAAGATAACATAGATGAGCGGCTGAAATCTGCACCCCGAAGACAACTCAGTGTCATCGAGTTGCAGGGCGAAGAAGCAGATGAAGAGAATGAAGAAAGCTCTGACTCCAATGAAGAGGAATTTACGGAATTTAGTTTCATGAAGGTAAATTTAATAAGCAACAATGCTTGTGGCTTTGATGGCTATCTGCTTAAACACAGGTACAGATCTAAAATGGGAGTCAGATTTGCTAAGGTGTAAACTTTAAAAAAATTGACACTTTGTGATATATAACACTTGTTCTGCTTAAAGCCAGGGAAGTCAGAGATATGGAATTTTCTCTCTGAATTTTCATGACCTTGTTGGAACTTTCCTTGGTAGCTATGTTACCAAATTGATGAAGGAAAGCAATTGGATACCCTCAATCAGAAAGACCTGTATACAACGTCAAACAAACGCATAAATCAAACAAAGCACATATAGATAATCCAACACATGATTGGCAGGTGAAGCAATGGGTCTGCTCTCCCAATCTGTCCGCTCGTTAAGTCACATTTCACAGGTTTTATGGATTTTCTCATCATTGAGTGACAAAAGGTGTTAAGGATTTGAAAAGAAATAAAAAAATATTTTGAATTCTTCACTCGGCTTATCCCCAACTTTTGGTCTTATACCCTACTAAGCACAGACTTCGAGAGTTGTGAAAGAAGAGACGAAAGCAATGAAGAATGGAATGGTAGGAATTCATGTTGCTTGGCCGTGATTTTTCCAGCCTACTTTTCTATGATTATCAACTGCCAAGGGTCTTTTACATTTGTAACCTGCACATAGGATCTCTAAGTACAAAACTCCATCTTAAATAAGTCTGGACACTGAAATATTTCCTACCATAAGTTAAGGAGTAGTAGAAATTAAAAAAAAAAATTTAATTCCTCTGAAACAGATGTTATTTGGAATCGAACCTGGATCTTTAACTCCTGTGGTATTTTTGTACACTTAGACAACAGCCATCTACATAAAACAAAAATTATTTTGTCTTTCAGTTAAGCTTTTTCAAGTTATTCTAGTAAAAATTGAGAAACAATCTGAATTTTAACAGGGTATATATTTTAAACTACTTTTCTCACTTGACTCATGTATAAATGTATTCCTGGAAATACAGAAGTTGTGAAAGATCTTGCCAAAATTGTAGTGTAGGCCTCTTCACGGTATATATTTCAAGTAATTAAGAAACTGCTGGAGTGAATTGACCAGTCAGGGGGTAAGCTATATGCAGTGTGTGAGCATTAAGGAGTTTTCACTACAAACCCTTTTTTGTATTGTTTAAATAGATATTTGCTATAATCAGATTTCACAGGAATTTTGTGAAAACTGAAGTCTTTGTGTTTTGGATAATATTTTAGGATAACAGTTCTCCTCTTCCTCTTCTCCACATCCCAATGGAGGGAAACAGAAGTTAAAAGTTTAAGAAAGCCATGCATAACCACTATATTTACCCATAAAAATATACATAGTGCTTTCTAAGTATAATCATGCTCTTTTTATCCACAGCAAATGCCGGAAAATGGTTTGAAGAAAATTATTCCAGAAGGCAGTGTATGTGTTCTACCATTTGTCTATTTATATCTCACTCAACCTCACTGCATTCTGTCTAACCATGGCGGCAAACAGATGAAGGTGGAACTTTCTTGCTATGACGTGCTTGTCAAAGGGGCGTCTGACAACCATCTATCAGCCAGTAAGTTTCTGTCACCTGAAATCGACACTGTGTCAACCAGTTGCATTTTCAATTCTCCATTAGGATTATACTTTTAGATATGATTGATAATGTCGTACTGACCTGCCACAAAGTTGTAGCCTTGTATGTTAGTATGCATATTTCACCACTCTCTTTCCCCCAATGCTCATTCTCCATATTTGGGCTGAATGTGAGGGTCGTTGATTCAGATTACGAGGTCTCTGTTTGAGTCCTGACATTTCTCACTTAATAATGGGATCGTGGTAAAACTAACCTCAAATATACAATGGATAGCAGCGGCTGGAGAATAAGACAGCACAACGTGGTGTTTGGTCTTGGGCATGGTCACAAAAATGAAAGACATTTGCCTGCTCCATTGACTTGATTGTGAAACTTAAAAAGCCCTAAAAAATAAAGTAATGAGATAGCATCATGAAGCATTGTTTAAACTTTAACATACAGATATAGCTGCAGAAATCAATTGTCTGCTCTTTCGACTTTTTACTGGAAGTGATCTCTTTTCCCCTTCAGACACCATATCTTTCTCATTTGGTGCTTTCACCATTCTAGAAAAAAAAAACTTGTACTTTGCTCATTTTTCTACCATGGCAATTGGCAAATATATACCCTTCACTTGTCCTTGCAGTTGATGACTACCACATCATTCCAGACTGTGCTGACTTCAATGTTCATTGGCTGGAGACCAGAGCAGGACAACCCCACCCTTATACAGGCATTCCACCATCGCTGCTCACTGCTCAGTTTCTGAAGGAGCCTAATAAGCCAGGTGCCAGTTGTAGAATGGATTTTGTTTCTGCTTGATTAAATTTCCTTTTTAATTAAATCAGCACTAAAAGTTTCAGAAGTGGGTGAAATATAGGGGTTTAATTGACTTCCAGATGAAATTAAGTTATTCTCGATATTCCCAAGGTAGAATACAGGAGTAATTAGCTTTTTATTTTATTAAATGTCCATTTAATCTAAATGGCTATGTCAGCTGTTCTGATGACTTGACACTATGGACATGTTGACAAGATTGATTTAAATTAAAAGTAATTACATTCTCTAATTTGATATCGTGAGTTGGAAAAATTAAATAAGGAATGTTAAAGAAAAAAATTATTTGAATGTTTTTCTTACAACTTTATGTTTGAAATTTTCCTTGTCACACTCTAAAGCATAAATTTTGATGTTCCATGTCAGATACCATTGGATTTCACTTGGAACGCCCTCTTCGTTTGAAAGTTAGTCAGTTGGCGATTGAACAAGTAGCAGCTTTCACCAAGGAAGTAACCAGTCTCTTTGTGACACCGACAGAATCCAAGAAGGCAGAAAAAGACTTGCTATCTGCCAACAGCAGCAAATCCCCCTCAGGTTCTGTGACAATCTCTGTGTGTGCATACAAATAGACATAAATATATTGTTATTTTGCCATATTTTGGCATATCGACACAGCCATTTCAGTACATATTAGTGATAATAATAACAACAACAACAATAATAATAATAATAATGATAATAATAATAATAAGCAGTAGTAGTAATGATAATTTACAGTGCTCCAAAGCCCTTGTGATACAAAGCCCTTGACCCATTACAAAAGCATAGTATTCTCAACTCTGAGAATGCCAACACATCAGAGAAAATGATCAATGACTAAGATATTCTCTTACAATATTGTTAACATCTTATGCAAATTATATGAATATATTTGGTTCTATGATACACACTTTAAAATGATAAATCCCAATAATTCCTAAACGCATGTAGGCCTATATGCATATAAAAAATATAATGTATTTTGAGTACAATAAATAGATGTACCTATAAATTATACACACACACACACACACACATCATGGGCTAAACTCAGAATTTTTAAAAAGATGGAACGTTTTGCATGCTTGGGACAGAAGATTATTACTGCGAGACACCATTATTACTGCAGTGTTAAGCCTAGAGATGCCGAAAAAGAAACCCATCAAACTGAGGGGTTGGAAGATTATTATAAGGAAAAGGGTCACTTCCTGTGGCGGTAGCGGGGTTAAGGAGAGGAAATGGCTGTAGCGGAAATCTACTTAATAGCGGAAAAGGGAGACCCATGACACACAAATAGAAATTCATACTCATTTGGAGACCATACATTCCTACAGACCTTACCACATTCCTAAGTATATGCAACAGTTTTTACTGCTTCTAATATTTCCTCTTTTGTAAGTCAACTCCGTACTTTCTTTTGGCCCTCCTGTCTTTCCTTTTCCCTGTGTCTTCCAGTTTAGAATGATAAATGGATGCCTTTTTTTTTTTCATTGTAAAGGACTATCACAACAACTTTCATGTGTTTCTGGACCATGTTGCCAACTTTAGTTCCTTGAATACGTTTCTTGATTGACACTCCATCCAGTCTTCATTATTTTTACCAGAAATCTCCCGTCTCCTTTTACATCCTCTTAGCCACAGTTTTTTGTTCAATTATTCAGATTTATCTGCCTATGATAATACAACAGTTCTGTGACTTCCATTTTTGTTTTCACTTAATTTTGCATTGAAGTCCAAGTTCTTTTCACCTTTTTAAGAACCAATACTATCAGAACTGATAATAATTCGTGCCTCCATGTGATTTTCTTCTGACACAATATTGTTCAGATAATTGAAGTAACATTTGTCCTATTTGACACGACTTTTAAAGTTCTGAAAATTTGAATATATCATTTTGTTGTCAATGACATACTTCTTTCTGTTGTGATAAACAGATTGAGTATAAATACCATTTCATCAGGTTCGGTGTGATCATCATGTTATGAAATTGAATATAATTACCATGTCAACAGATTCGCCTAACCATTATGTCATAAGATGCAGTTAAAATTTCTAATTTTGTTCAGATTGTGTCACATTTGCTGACAAAATTAATCTGTCCACATCTCAAGTGGTGGTTGCAATGGAGATGAATGACAGTGATGCTCAAGTGGGTGGAACCTTCAGCCTGGAAAGTTTTAAAATGGAAGTTGACCTACAGAAGACTGAGTCTGGTAAGTTGAAAGCTTTCACAAGATTTGTGAATCATTTGATATCCTCTTCATCAATTGAAGAGTTCCCACACTCAGTATTGTGTCGCCATGTATCACAGCAATTTTGCCCATTGTCTCATATAATAGGGAAAGAAGAAAGATACTCCAAACAGGATAGCATCATGTTTTTAAGCTTCTTTTGCAAATGTATTCTGCATCTTTTCTATGAACATGATCAAACTCTCAATGTGGAATATGATTTTCATCTCCAGGCCTGCCTAAATGAGTAGTCTGTGTACATTTGAATGCCATTAATCCAACTGCTGTTAATCCAACATGCTGTCTTATCTGACAGAATGTTAAGGGAATGAATAAATCACTATTTGTTCTCTATTAGAGAACTGGCAATTCGTTATTCAAACTCTTATACTCATTTTTGGCAATGGTTAAGCATTTTGAAATGGTACCATTGTGCATTAATCCAACACATTTTATTCTCTCATGGCCAAAAGTACATGTCGTATTCATGTCCAAACATCAATTTCAACCATTTGTGTGATGTCCAGATACAATTAAAATGGATATTGTCGTCAACCATATGAGCGCAGGTGCCAAATTTAAGAGAGTAGGTCGAAGGTCGAACCCTGAACCAGGCGTGATGGTCATCACGGAATGCACTAGGACAGGCATGTGATGCAACAGCTCAAAGATTTGAGTTCATGTCATTGTTCTTCAGCCCCCTGCCGGTCTGCTCTGTCCTATTCAGAGAGTGATGGATACATTTTCTGTCACTGTCCGCTTCATGGTGTAGAAATCGGGATAAACTCCGGCCCCATGAGCCGATTTGACTTGAAAAGACTACTGTTATTTTTTTATATACTGCCTTTATCCCTTTGCTTTGTGAAAGAAGCTTGCTTTTTTTTGTTCATACCTTTGTGCCTTTGTACTAACGCTCATTCCTTTTTTTTCTAGTGCTCAGTCTTATTAAGGTATGTAGAAAAGGATTATGATCAAAATGTCATTTAACATTTGCTGGGTATAGCTTGACCAGGGATATCATGCACAAGAATTTCAGATGGCAACATCTGCTTTGAAAGAACAAAAAGGAAATTCCTAATGTAACATCAGCGAGTCTTTCCCGACAGAGACAGATGAACATGTTTGTCCTTACTTAATTCATATTGTGCATGTGCTTGTGGATTGATCTTTGTGTGCTTGGATGAGGTCTAGATGGACCTGCATATGTCTTGTTTGTGCATATGTGATCTGTTTTTATCCTCACATGCCTGTGGTCAATTTTTGAAGATGATCATAGTGTTTGGTTGAAAAGTGTGATGCAACGTATGCTTTGCTCTACAGATGAATGTAAAAGTGACTGTGGAGTTAATGGTAGAGAGAGCACATGAGACAATATATGTTTACTTCTGTTGAAGGTTATGGTTTTGCCAGCATGAGTTTGAATTAAATTTCATCATTTAACTTGTTGAAGCTTTAAAAGCATATTTGTGGTTGATCAATCTTTTTTGATGACAATTTTTTTTTCTTTTTGTCTTTTGTATTATAAGAATTTGAAATCCACAGCTTTGGTTGTAAAGAGACTTTGAAATAGTTTATCTAAACAGATGTAATGACATTCTTTTTTCCAATATTAGACTGCAATCCTCTTATTACAAGTCATCTGAAAGATTTGTTGGTCAAACTTTCCCTGGAAAAGAAGTCTCGGTCCCTGATTGGTCCTTTGACTGTCAATGTAGACGCCTGTCTTTCTTGGATACCAGTGGCTGAAAGCAAAGTCAAACCTCAGGTCTGCACTTAAGCTTTAACAATGATTATTGTCAGACAATTGAAAGCCTCTAACTCATGTTTTGTTACATGTACTAGTGATGGTTATTAAGGCATTAGAGACAGAAAGTGTCTTCTTGTTTATGGTAAAAGATTTAAGTAAGCACCAGAGCAATGTGATTGTCTACCTGAATCATTGTATTCCAGTATGGCTGTTAAGTGATCTGTTTAAAAAAATCAAACAATGTTCCTTGTTCAGACTCGGGTATGGAGTGGTTGATCATGAGCTTAGGAGAGTGATTTTCAAGGGATATTGAAAATTTCACTTGCATAGTGTCACAAATGAGAAAATAAGAAAAACTGTTGAATTGAAATTGAGAGGGTTATATGTTTTATTAGATTTTTTAGTTTCGAGGCTATTTGATTGACATTGCTCAAGGAAGAGGTTTATGTAAGCATATTTGTTGAACAGATCTTATTGGACTCACGTTTCCTAGATTTTTATTTTTGTTGTTTTATTAAAAGATAATTAATGACTACAAGCATAAGGGGTGCACAATTTGTGAGCCTGCATCTTTGTGGTGATAACGAGGTGATAACGACTATATTTCAATTTTTAATTTTAATTATACTTTAATTTGAATCTTGTAATCAGGCTGTGAAGCATCACAGCAGTGAAGCAGGGTTAGAGATGAATGCTAAAAAGACAAAGACTGGTTTTCTCCAAAGAAACGGAG
>JAOWAY010174170.1:0-10380 GCA_028565895.1 Goniobranchus geometricus | reverse complement strand
TAATAATAATAATCTCATCCTTTACAGATACATTGCACTGCAATTTTGAACTTCATGTCACGGAAACGACAATTCCACCGCCAGAGGTCAAGATGGGTTGAACCGCAGTGTGACATCAAAGGATGACAGTGCCGGTAACAGCAGCTCGTCAAGCGACATTCAGCGCCGATCCTGCCGACACGGTGTCCGAGAAAAGCATCAGAAAGGGCAACATAGAACTTCCTATCATCGATGATTCTCTTGCACGCCCTGCCAATCAAATCTCTAGCGCCGAAAGTTCCTCTCCTATCTATGGATCCAAAAGCGCACTTCAGCGTTTCAAAGATGAATGTCGAAACACTGGGGTAAAACCAGTTTCAGTAGTGGATGACTCGTCTGAGCTTGATATTCTCTCCGACGTTGGACTCGCGGGCGATTCCGACAGTGAAGTCGTGCCAGTTATAACCCCTTTAAGTCTTTCAGCGAGGGCCAAAGTTCGAAAGGAGCCCAGAATTAAAGTGCCTAGTTCCAAAGTCGATAATACAGAGCCGACAATCGAAGAGGAGACAACGCAAGATATCCTTGCTACCACAAATTATTCCCCTGTGAAAGACGTGATTGAAAAGAGAGTAATTCAGAAAGTCAATGCTCAGCTCCGCTCAGAAACCATAGTGGTCGACAAAAACCCTGAGACACGTGAAGACATTAAAAAGGATGACGAAAACAAAGCATTTCAAGAGGCTAGCCGTACCACAGTAAAAGTAAAAGGTCATACTAATGCAAATCATCAAGCGCTTGGCAATAAAAAGGCCGATACGACAAATAGGACAACAACAGACATTGAACCAGAATCATCTTTTTACGAAAGCGACTGGCAGCCTAAGAAAGGCGGAGAATTTGAAGACAAAAGCGTGATATCACGAAAATACGATTCTGAAATTAAGCATAAACTAAGACCCAGTTTTGATCAAAAGAACGATTCACCTGTCCAGACATTCAAAAAGCGTCCGAGATCTTCAGGAGACGGAACTGGTACACCATCAGACAAACCATGCTTTTCTGATCGTATCTCCGACAACAAAAAACCCACAAAGAGAGTTTCTTTCAGTAATAATGATAACTCAGTAGAAGGACTTGACACAGGCTATCGTCCAAAGTCAGCCGAATTCCATCCTCCTCAGACGCCTTTCATATCGGATTTCAATAAAAGTGTCGAAAAGCGTGCCTTCCATAGAGGTGGCGTTTGGGCCGACAAGAATGAAAGAGTGAGCGGTATTCCTAAACGAGGCTCTTATACTCAAAATAAACTTACCCCAAGGAGTAAACTCAAGGCAGACATTTTGCAGACGAAGACACCACATATGGGTGATATAACAGACAACATGGCGACTTCAGATGGTTATGATTATGAAAGTGAGACTTTCGAAGAAGTGTTGCAAGAGAGAAACGCCATGGTAAAGGCAGAGAGAACTTATCAGAGGAGGATTAAACAACTGGAAGAAGAACTGAAAGGAATGATAAATCAATGTCAAGCATTATCTGATGAAAATAAAGAACTCAGAAAAACCATTGACAGTCTGAAGAAAAAGGATGAAAATGTTGAGAAGCCCGTGGAAAATGGTGAAGACACGGTGGCTCTGGCGACCAGAATTGCTAAGCTAGAAACAGAAAAGGAGAACTTGGTGAAAGTTAATGAAAAGTTGTCATTAGGGTTGAAAGACAATGATAATAAAAAGAAACAATCAGACATCGTTTTCGTAGAAAACACAAAATTGAAAAATAAAAATGGCGAACTTGAGAAGAAGGTCATTGCCCTTCAAAACAACGTAGAATCAATGTCTCAAAAATTAAAAGATCTCGAAGAAGACAAAACTGGTAAAGCATCTGTTATGGAGTTCAAAAATAGGGAATTTGAAGTTGCCTTAGCTGAAGTGAAAAATGAAAATAAGAACCTGACCGCTAAAGTGAACTCATTAGAAAAGGACAAGAAATCGTTGACAAACACTTTAGAGGAAAAGCGCACTGAGCTTAACGAGGTTTTGAGGGCCATGCAAAATGAAACCGTAACAGAAAGCGAGTTAAAGTATTCGAAGGAGAAATTAGAAAATGCTCAATCCGAAATAGACAGTGTAAGAAAAGAACTAGATGAAATAAAGAGGGCTTTGCAAGAATCAGAGGCAAATAAAGACAGATTACGAAGTGTCATTTCCCAACGGGAAGCAGAACTCAAAAGAAGCAAAAGTGATCAGGAACATAAAGACAGAGTTATTGTAGACCTGAGACATTCTTTAGAAAAGGCGAGAGATGAAATACGCAAGAGCGAAGAGCGTGAATCTAATCAAAGAGAACTTGAAAAGGAAACAAACGCCCTTAAGTCTAGAATAGGTTCTCTAAAAGCTGAAATAGAGAGTAGTCTCCAAGAGAACCAAAGACTAAAATTTGATAGAGAAGAAGCAAGTCATGAGTTAAATCGTTTGCGAAACGAAAATGTGGCAGCGTCTGAAGCAATAACTGAAAGCAGGCGGTATTTCAGAAAGTGGGAACAAGAAAGAGATGCACGAAACAAAGCCGAAGTGGAACTAGCTAAAAAACAAGAAGAGGTGGAAACTTTAGATTCCAGAGTGAAGGACGGTGGTAACAAAATCAACATACTCTACACTCGTCTCCGGGCGCTGGAAGATGATAGAACCAGGTACAAAGGACCAAATGCGGAGGAATTGGAGACCAACAATAAAGTTCTTCATGATGAGAACAAAAAACTTCGTCAAATGCTGGTGGAAAGAAATATCGAACTGGTACATAAACAGAATGAAAAAGAAGTGATGCATTCTAGAATTGACGTCCTGGAGAAGAAACAAAAGGACGCGGAGGTCAGGGTAAGACAGTTATCGGGTTGGGTTAGCTCAATTGACGGAGACTCGCAATCGTCTGCTCGAGATGGGTCAAATTCTAACAGGGACAGGAAAGAACATCTTCCTCCCCGAAATCCAAAAGGACTTCCAAATAAGAATTCCTCCAGACAACAAGGGGGTTCTTCTAACACATCTTCCTCCCAAAACCGGTTTGTTGAACCTCAAATAGCTTTCGTAAGTCCCAGATCTCGGAAGAAAGGGGCCAAAAGAAATTCCCATCACTCAATGACCCCTCCTCCGGGTTGGGAGAAATCCCAGGACAAAGATGGGTCGGAGAGTTCCAACCACACACCATTGAGCTTACCACTCATACATGACTCCAAGTCATCCACACCACCAGACCACAATGGTGGATACTTCACGATGTACAAAGAGAGATTGAAAAGAATGAAAGACAGACGATTTTAGGTGCGCTATGGTTTTGTGTTTTCGTTAAGCCTGCTTTGACGTCATTTCGATAACGTGTACATTACTGTATAAAAATCTTTACATCAAGTGGGCTCTATGAACCTTTTTTGGAATTCATTCAAAATGAGGTGCAGTGGTACCTATGATATTAATACATTAAGACAATACTTGATTATGTAATTATAAATGCTGATTAATATAGTTGTTGTTCTTATTACATGTTCATGTACTGTGGTTGTCATCACCAATTATCCTTCTTCTTTCTCGTCACGGATTCTATTACCCCGGATATGGTTATATTGTATGCCAAATGTGCATATCACATATGAAAATGTTGGAGGAAATGTACAGTATTTATACTGCATCTAGAATCTCGATGAAAAAGGCGTCAGAGCCAGCTTTTGTTGCTGTTGTTTGGTAGTTGTTGTTTTTTAAATCATACATAAAATCTTCACCAAAGTATTCTTTATAAAAATATTCACCCCAACAACAACATAAACAAAACAAAAACAATGTGAAGTAATCATGAAATAAAATATTAACAATGACCATTAAACCCAAGCTGCATCATTATAACGGCACTAAACTTTCTACTGCTTTTCCAGTGTTTTTGAGGCATGCAAATTGTGAAAGGCCAATGACCTATTCCCTTCCTCTTCAAGCAAAAGCCTTCCTACCTCCTATTGAGGAGACAAAAAAAAAAAAAAAGCCAGTCAGGCCATGAGTTGGAATATATCCGATAGGGTCTATCCTACACCCACTGGATTGTGGAATCCAGAGCCTGCATGGGAGTGAAAATTTGAAAATGTGACCTCAAATTATACTACTTATAACTACTAATATCAATGAGAAAATCACGTAGTTATCACAATTGAAAGTCATAACAATAACAATAAACAAAAGAATACAACAAAATCTAAATGAAATTACAAACTTTATCCACAGATTATATTGGATGTACATGTATAGTATTATCACTGAGGGGAAAACTCCCATCCTAAACCTAACCCTGTTTAGCTTTCTCTCACAAAGCAATGTGAATATGGAAAGTTATCCTGCCGCACACGAGGCAAAGCCTTTCAGCCATTCGTCTGTGTGAGGCTCCATGAGTAACCAGGAATCAAACTTACAACCTTCCACTAACATTTATTTTTCCCAGGCACTATGAGTAATAAGATTGTGGAACGATATGCCACCACTCTGTCAAATACAGCAATTGCTTGGACTCGGTAAAAATGCTCTCAAGTGTGTCTTTGTTGTGGTTTCTACAGAGCAGCAATTGTACGTTTGTACATGTACTGTTGTTTGGCACAGACACAGAAAATAATTACTTGAATGAGACAGATGCAGAAGTAATAAAAACAGACAGCCATTCAAAGGAATGTGTCCAGGGAGACTTTAAAATAAAAAAAAAATTATAGGGATATAAACGTTAACATATGTATGTAGTACAGTAAATATTTCCATAAACTACATTGTGCTGTTCATCTGTATAGACTACCATAAACAGACAGTACACATATGAATACACGAAATTCAACAAAAGGCTAAAGAGCAAAGTTCTTGAATAAAACAAAACACTAATTTCTAAAATGTACAATTGTTTTATTTTGTTTTGATGGAAGTTTGCAAATATATATTATATATACAGAAGGAGTTTATTGACACTGTAAAAAAATACAAGCAATTTGCTTCATACAACATGAAGGTAACAGTAATAGCCATACTGTTATGGCACCCTGGCCTTGACATAAAGTTTTCTCATTGAGAGGACTTTTCTAGACATAGATTTACTAGCATAATGAAAGAACAAATTTCCTTCTAGTATGATAATATATTTATTGGTAAATCAGTCATCTGTACTAAGATGAAATGCCATGAATCCATTTATAAGCAAAGTAATCTAGGAATTGGAATGAAAAGATGTTAACAAAAGACAAAACAAAAAGTAAAAATAAATTATACTTTTGTAACCACCTCCCTTATTCACATGCACACATACACATACACAAAAATAAATCTAGCACTTAGCACACAAATGAAAGTGCAAATTACATATATTGGACTCCAGAAAAGTTTCTGACACACACACACACACAAAAAACAACGAATATTAAAAGGATTGAAGTTTCTCAGCCAAGGGACATAAGCCACTGACTTCACTTGACAAATGACATTTCCTGTCTCCCTTGTCCCATGAAAAAAGCACAAGCTTTTCAAGTGCAGCAAATGGAATCTTAGTCCCCAAGGAAACAAGAGCATTTACTGTCTTGACTTTGTCAAAGTAGCATTAAAGACATTGTAGAATGAAGTTGACAAAATGGTTTTTCTGAATTGTTCATGCAGTTGTACTTCCTTAACAAGCACTAAAAAGATCCTCAGACTCCCCCAAAACAGCCCATACAGTTGCCAAAATCATTTCTTGTTTCCATTTTCTTTAATGTTCTGTCACAGTAAGTATAAAAATGATTCCCTGGTTTGCTATGGGTTTATATGACATATATGACTATACTTATGTTTGTGTAGTCTTTTAGGGCTCTACCAACTTCACTACTTCGTCTCATTGTCCATGGGAAAAGTAAGAGGATGGGCTAGTTAAAAGTAAGAGAGAGAACAGAAAGACCTGAACAAGATTTCAGATGAGAAAAAAGCATTTAAAAGAAACAATAAGCATAGTGCATTGTTAAAAATAACATATTAAAAGGTGACTTAGTATAAGTAGACAGATAATACATGTCCAATTATAACACTCTAAAAAAGTCATCTTTAAAAAGAGAAAAAACAAAAAATAAAAAAAAACAAATAAAACTATGGTCTACTAGAATGAAAAAAAAAAAAAAAGAAATAAACAATGGCCATCAAACCCAAAAATATGCCCTGTTTAGCCACCAGGATTTTGTCTAGAGGCCTTTATGAGCAAAATTATATGTCCCTGACATACATTGTAGTATTTTTAAGTCAAGCAATGCTCAAATGGGAGATGGTCCCTTTTTGAGGAGACAAAAGTCACCCTGACAAAACCAACAGAACAAGAGAAAGAAGTTCCTTCTACATGTAATCAGATTTTATGACATGCATGGGGAGACTGGCATAGGGCCTTTTCTATCAGCTCTCGGTTGAGGACCCTGAAACTAGGAGGGATGAATGCTGAGATCAAGTCAAGCACTCATAGATGTAATAGGCAAATGCTATAACTGCTACACCAAAGTCATGCTAAATGTCTACATAAGAAATTCTTATAGTCGGACAAATGGTACATGATTCACAATACACAAGGAATGAAGTAAAGCAATGAATTATTTTAGGCCTTGAAAATATTTTGGTTTTATTTTTTGTTACAGGCATTCCAAGTAACAACAACCTGGACAGTGAAACATGTACAGTGTTTCTTTAATAGATGTGATCAACATCTCAACAATAATACACAAATGGATAAAAATCACCCTTCTCTTGCGTTGCTTTCAGGGGAATGTTTAGTTGGAATGATTGATATGTAAAGATATGTAAAAAAAACATTAATACAAAACAAATAACACTTTGATTGATGTGAACAGTGGTAAATATGATTTCACATTTCAGCTTTACATAATGAGTAAAGGCACATTTATGAATATGTACAGTAAATCGAAAACGAACTTGAATGAAATTGAAAAGATAAGACTTTTGAACAAATGGAAAATATTTTTAAGTGTTCACAATGTAAAATATAAGATTGAAATAAAAAGCCTTTAAATTATTTCAGCCAACAAATTACTTTTTGTATTTTCAAGTTGATGCCTACTTATAGTGGTCACAGTATCAACTGTCACCTACAATTAATGTGCATGTACCAGCCTGTATTTATACCTGTAGAAGTATTTATTTTCCCAAGCAGTCTTTTCCTATAACTATTATTAGATTCACAGTATTAGATTATGGAACAGATATTTTTTGTCCAGATTCCGGATGTATTGACCTTTTTATGCTTTACATAGCATGAGTAAAAATGAACATGACGTAATGATTATTTACACATTTTTAGGCGGGCAAACCTCTCTTACAGATGCTTTTTCCAGGACTGGTTCATGAGTTTTATATTTGCAAGGCATCTTACTGTAATAATCATAGTGACTAAATATACAGACTAAATTGAATCAAATTCTAAAAGCTGAAGCAAAAATAATAATTGAAGGTCAAGAGATTGATTGAAGACTTTATGACATGATTTGAACTCTTATTACAGTGCCATACAGCATACAGACCTAAGATTTAGATTATTTCTGTCTAAGAAAAGACTCATTAAGACTTGCAATACTGATCTAAATTATTTCTTTTTATATTATATTTCATTTGGCGGAGAAAAAGACTTAAAAGTAAACTGTAGATGGCACAACTACTGAAATCAATAACTAATTTAAAAAAATTGGGCACGTAAAACCCTATTGTTATGGTTACTTTTTCAATATTTTTCTCACTTTAAATCCAAGATGTACACAAGAATGAGATGTGAACTCAAAATAAAAATTTTAACTGACCCAGAAGCACTAGATTCACTACATAAATTGGATAAGAGGAAGCTCAATTCTGAATGAGAAAACCGTCAAAATCTGCGTGTATATAAAACTATGTCCCCTGGCAGCTACTGAGGCACATGTGTACCCAGCACCCAGCAAAAAAATGTTGAGTCACCCATACGATGAAAACAGGCATTACTTTATATGACATGAACCCACATGGAGTTGCAATTGCTTTAGTCTTCAAGATAATAAATTATCATTGCCTTCAATCATAACTATGCTTATTTGAAGAACAGCTCAGCACACTTACTTTGCTTAAAGTTAACCATAGCATAAAGCAAACCTTGTACTCTTTGAGCACACAAGTCGACATATTTTCAGAATACCACATGGATAATATAATTATGTTAAAGCCTCCAGGACCGCCTTTTCACTAACACATACACTTCCCGCCTCTAAACAAAACAAAATGAAAGCAGATGTACACACATGTCACATATATATGGACTGATCTGAAATTTCTCAACCTTTCTCACCACTCCCTATGAAAGAATTTAAGTATAAAAACAACTGCCTCTGTGACAAGACAATAATGGTTGTGAAAAAAGTATAACATGAAAAAGGGACCAACATTCAAATTTCAAGTACCCATTAAATCATGCATATTTCACATTTCAAGTTAAAAAAAAAAAAAAATAAGCCTCACAACCCAAACAAAAACATGCATGAGATTCATACGCTTTCAGGTATTTCTTCAGACATATCAATTTTGACATACAACACTCTTATCACCATACCATCATACATCTTTAACCAGTAAAAGATAATCACAACATCTGCCATACAATTTTACCAAACAGCACACAAATCATGGCATAGAAAGCAATGTGTAGCGATAACCTGGAACTGCTATTACAGCCATCAGAGTCACATGAGAAAACACAGGCACGATACATCCGATCATGGTCAGGGAACCAGATGTCTTGGCACTGGTCTCCCATGTCACGGGAACTGCAAAATCTGTGAGTGCCCACAACACCTTAAGGGAGGGAAATGAGGATATGAAATGAGAGTGCTTTGAGCACATCATGAATCAGTGATTATTTAACACTTAACTTAAACAGGGCAAACTCAAACAAAGAGTCTTTTGAGTTGCTCCATATAGTTCAATCTATTAGAACATTCTTTGTGTCAATCAAAGTCTGGAATTTACCACTACATCTGGTGATGTTCTCATATTCATATTCTCCAGTTTTGACTTTGGGAGGAGCTTTGTATTTTGGGGAAGAGCATGGCGCCAAGGGTATGTTGGCGACTCTTTGGATGAAAGCTTGCCTTCTGATCTTCTGAACCCACACTTCCATTCAAATCTACTGAATGTTGGATAGGACAAATGCAACCATTTTCAGGACTACCTAAGTAAATGAGACAATTAAAAAAAAATTTTTTTTTTAAATATTCAAGGAGCCGCTAGTGATTAAGGAGGAGGATAATATGTCTTTAACAAACTTGTCTAATCAGTGTAATATTTATGGAACATTATGCCTTGCTCTGTCATACAGGATTAACTTGTACAGCTTCAAAAATGCTCTACTCATAGCAAATGATGGTTATCTGTACCAGTATGAGGAAATTTAAAATATTGAGGATTACATCACCCTCAAAAAGACTTATATTCTCTCCAGCAATGGGATTAAAAAATAGAAAAAATTGAATTTCACCTAGAAAAAATGCTACGTCAGGGAAATACCAACAAACAGCATTCAGTTAAAACAACCCAACATGCAATGCTAATTACCCAGGGGTAATAATTGACAGCAAACTCGAGTAGAAAGAACAAAATACCCTAAATATTTAAAGGAAAAGTAATATAAAGCCCTGGAAAAACATGTCCAAAAATATGGATTTTGTGTCTGTGACTCTTATGAGAAAAATCAAATGAAAGAACTACAGAAAGTGCAGAAGAATGCTACAAGATTCATAACTATTGAATCCACATTTATAACTGGAAGGACAAAAGCAAATCTTAAAAGACAAGGATGGACAACACTAGAGGAGCATGGAGCCAGAAAGAAAGTCAAAGCCTTTTACAACAGCAGAAATGGACCTATTGATATGGTAATAATAATAAAGAACATTTATATGGCGCTTTTACAAAAAGCTTAAAGTGCAGATCAGACAACAACAAGCACAAAAACATCTTCTAACTATACATTTGCAAAACAAAGGAAGCTAGCACAGGTGTATTTTGCAAAGGTGAGTTTTTAACTCAAACTTAAATTGCTTTGAGTCTTTGATCTGTCGAATGGGATGTGGAAGGGAGTTCCAAATATGAGGCGCAACATATGAAAATGATATACCAATGGACAGTATCATATTACTGGTATTCCAAACAGAGCTACAACTAGCCAGTCAGATAATAATACTTAAACCCTGCTGACATACAGTATTGACAGTATTTAGACTTGTTTTTCAACAGACACTATAACATTATGGAACAACATGCCATTCTCGGTTAAATACAGGATCAGCAACTCTACAAATGCTCCTGTCAAATACCCTCAAATAAAGACTAAAAGAACACC
>JAOWAY010174059.1:0-10381 GCA_028565895.1 Goniobranchus geometricus | reverse complement strand
CATTTATGTAATTTCACACTCTGTGAATGTTATTAGACTCTGAGATGGTTTCATTCCTATGTCCGAAAAAGAACAATCACAATGGCGAACACCTCATAGTAGCTCTTCCGAAAAGGAGGAACATAAAACTGCTTGATACGGCAAGATCCGTCAGCAGGCACTAATAGGGTTAAATGCTTAGTTACTTGCAGTGAGCCTTCAGCTTTCAAAGCTTTCTGTGCGACAGATGAGTTCAATTCTATTATATTGGTGCAAATACCAAGGAAAGTTTCTCAAAAAAAGAAAACAAACAATAACAGGACAGATTTGGGACAAACACAAGGATGGTGGGTTATGGACCCCAAAGAAGGGAGAAATCCCCGGAAAGCAGGGAAGACTTAAATATTTCTATTACATTCAAGTGTGTTTCAAAATACATGAATGCACAATTCAAACTGTATCTCTGAAACCATCTTTTTGATTGAAATTGAATTTGACAAGACGGTTCCAATTGCACCAGGGCTTTACAATATATTTTTGCCCCTGTGGAAAAACAACTGATTCAAGAGCTATCTTATTAACGCTAAGCCTATAAAACAATGATAATGCTATGTGTGTTCAGTACGTTATCAGTATTACAGTATTTTTGGATATAAGAATATTTCGTTTCATATTCAAAATGATGTGTGCGCGCTAAACCTCTAGTTTGCATGAAATGAAAGCATGGCTATGAGCAAAATTCATCAAAGCCTACAACTTGGCTCATGTATTGGAAGTAGGCTACAGAGGGGAAAAGGTAGCCCTATCTTATTATGCTGGTTTTGTTCATGCCCTGAACAGTCCCAATAGTGTCATTTTGTTCTACCAAAAATTGTAATGTTTAGGGCTCGAAAAATAAAAAGACAATGCCTATCAGATTCATTAGGTCTACTGAAGTCTAAGACTGCATAGAGATTGGCTGCAATGCATTTCATGGTAAGAGAGGAAAAGGTTGAAGTCGGTGCACATGTATTCTGGAACGGACTACTACTGATGCCACACAAATACATGTTTCACTCATGTGTTCTGATTGTAATTGAAGACTTACCCCCTCGGCCTCCACTGTTGCCTCCAGCGCCACCACGAGGATAGCCAGCCCCAGATCCAGGCCCACCAGCATTGTTCATGCCGCCCCTTTTGGGAAAACCACTGGAGTTCACAAAGCCACCAGAACTGTAGTTACCTTGGAAACCATCTGTACGGTAATTGGTGTTGGCATAACCTTGGTTATAGCCACCTGAGAAAATAACAAAGGAAAATTCAAACATCACGGAATCAGTGATGTAACTTTTAACAGTACTTTATAAATTATGGCTCTCTTTACAAAAAATTCTGGACACTTATTAAAAATTTCTTTTCAATCCTGCAAAATGAGGCAATGAATCAATATGGAAAATAAAAATAATGAAAGAACTAGATCAGGAAGCATCTTTTTAAGATGCAAGGGGCAGAAATATGTTATCAGCTTCTTTGATAAATGGGGTCTTATGAAAATTAGTGGGGGTGGGGGAATTGATTTTTTTTTTTTAAGGATTCCAAACTACAGCACAGCAGGGGTAGCATAAAGCATATGGATGGCTATCCAAGACAATGAACCATTCAAACAAGAATTATCTGAAAGAGTTCTCACCTCTACCACCCCGACTATTGTTACTATTTGATCCAGGTCCCCCTCTGCCTCCAAAACCATTTTGCACTGGGTTTCCACCTGCCCGGTTGTTGCCACCACCTGAACCACCTCGAGGTCCTCTGTATCCACCACGGTTTGGGCCACCTCCTCGGTTGTAGCCTCCATTCGATGGGAATCCATTGCTTCCTATGGTAATATCCAACAACAGACAAAAATGATTTTCCAGCACCCTTTCAAGGTAAGACCCACTGCATGTCATGTTCAATTTCATGCATGCATCTTATCATGTAAGCTAAAACAAAACCAAATCAGTTAGCTAAAACAAAAGCAAATCAGTTGTTTTTCAATGAAGAGATGCTACAGTAATATGGCAATATACCAATCTCCTCTATGCATCACCCAATCAATGACTAGAAATTGGGTTCACCTTTGTACATCTCAGGAAGGAAAACTACCCTTGTTCCTCTAATAATTAAGTCATCTAATATTAATGTTTAAAAAGCAAGGCCCTCTAATGTAATGAAAGGCTCTTGGTTGTATTCTTTCACTAACATGGCTCACAAATAACACATTCAGGGCCTGCTCATCTTCACACTGACACACACACACACACATCATATATTTTAAAAGTTATGACAAATGATACAGCTTAAGATCCAATCCTTCCAAACCACAAAACATGAAGGGCTGGGGTCATTTTCACATATCACGCCTTTGAAACCCATGAGCTTAACCCTAGTAGGGCATGCCATTTTACCGCAAGTGACATCAGGTGATTGATTGCTTTTCTGACCTTTTTTGATATTACCAATCAAGGCAGTGGGGCAGAGGAATGGGGCTACTCAGGTCTAAAAACCTCCATTTCAGAAAGAAATAATGAAAGAATGCAGTGAATAAAAATACAAGTCACAATAGTGACGGTAGTATTGTTACCTAACTGGTGCAAACAAGGCAAACAATTGAATGAGCACAATGAAGGCAAATGTGTAGGCCTAGACACATGTTGCTGGCTGGGTAGGTCCCATTTGAACACTCGATAACAAAGCCATGAAGCAGGGTAAAGGATTGAAATAACTTGCTGTCCCATTGGCTGTTCTTAAATTATAGTTATGACTTCATTCGGGCCTTTTTCCTTAAAAGGCAAACAGTTCAAATGGGCCAATCAAAAGGGCTAAGTAGGGTCACGCTTGCTGGCTGGGGAAGCCCCACTTCAATGCTCAATAAGAAAGCCTGTATCTGGGGTAAAGATTAAAAATAACTTGCAACCCCATTGGTAGCTCTTTAAGTTGAATTAAAGACTTCTTCCAGGTCAATTTCCTTATTTGGAACAAAAATTTTCCACTTCGTAGGGTCAGGGTCCTATGCATTGTGCTATGCGTTTAATATTACGCTGAAGCGCTTCCCACCGTGTTAAGTCAAGGCCATATCATATTACACCTGACAAGGGTCAATGTGACCCAGGCATTCGTATGATCATTCTCTTCAGCTTTTCGAGGGTTAAGACACTGCACCTGATCCTATATTTAAAGAAAAGTGTAAAGGTTGACACAATACAATCCAAAACTACAAAAACCCTATGGTAATTTCCATTTACCTTGGTAAACCTGCTGGTACTCCCCAGAACCACCGAAATCTCCATTAGGTCCAGAATTAGAAGTAGCAAAGTCCGCTGTTGGCAGAGAGGCCTGCAACTCAGAGGCTGCCGTCACAGCAGTGGGAGGCAAGCTGACTTGGCCTCCTTGAGCAGTGTCCGCCTGTAGATGGTTGAAAAAATGCAGGAATTTGACCAATAAACATCAACAACAACAATGGGCCTGCTGAACAATGATCTTGTTTACAAAAACATTTAGTTTACTAATCAAATCAACACTATTCAACAGCAAGTGATGTATCAATATAAACCTTTTAGGTATCAATCTGTTTTGGTTTTTTTCTCCCTTCAAAATGATATTGATTCATTAGCTACCATAGCTGCCGGAACAGATTTTCAAAAAGAGAGATTTTTAAGATTTTTGGGAGAAAACAAGGAAACAAACAAAAAGTGTAACTTTTCGCCATGACCGCAATAATAAAAACACAGAGCTACACATTATATTCTCATAGAGGTTACTGAGGCAAATTAGCAGCACAGACATAATAATAACACAAATAAAACACTAACATCACTTAATTCTATTTAATATCAGTTTCAAGATAGATACCTCAACCCCAGGACTGTATAGAAAAACCTGCCGTATAATCTAGAGTCGGTAGAATGGGAATTTGAAAAAGAAAGAAAGAAAGATAATCTAGAGTCTAGATCTCCCTTGAGATGTACATATGTGGATTATTAGATCTAGAAAGATTGAATTCTACTATTGAAACGTAGCAGAATCGGAATTAGTACCATTTATCAATTCCGTTAATTTAAACAATCGTGAATAAATGGAAGAGAAATCTGTGTTAAAATGTTACAGCCTATATTTCAGCAGCAGAATTCTGGCGCTGTGTTCACTGATTTTTTCTATTTACAGATCAGAAAGGAGGGGGAAGCACTGTGGACTATGGGTATGAAACAGGCCATGGGAGCCAAAAGGTGTGGGTGCGCTCTGAGCAGTTGCCAGCTTCAATTTCCAGATCTTTCTGCTCCCGCAGAACTTGTAGGTTAGGGTCTGAGTTATAATGGTGATGGACCATGTCTCAGAGATCCTATGTGAAAGTTGCACAAGTAAACAAACCTTTTGGCATTAAAAGCTTCGACAAGTTGGCCTTCCCAATTGGTCACTCCCAGATTTCCCTCTTTAATGCATTTGACAGCACTTTGTATACAAGCTGGTGTACTTAATTCATCCATTTCTTATTCCCCATTAATTTAAAGCGTAGGGATGCGAAAGCCATAAGTAAAGAGACATGAGGGCGAAAGCACTCACCTGAGTATACATGGACTGAAACACAGTAGCATTGACATTCATTGGAAATTTCTTTCCATGCTGGTCCAGTTGAGTTTGATCCTGTGACAAAATATATTTGGGGTAAAAGCATAATATTTCATTCTGCATTTGCTCTGGTCAATAACATTTTAGTCATTTAACTAAATTTACTTTCCTTGTTAAGCAAAGAAAACATCTACCACCTTCACTTTGTTTGAAATTCAAGTTACCATACCAGAGTTAACAAAATTCTAAATTAAGATGTTTATTTTTATCTTCAATAATCTTATTGAATCAGACTCATTTGGGAAGTGAGGATAAAAACATCAACAAAAAGTGCTCAGATTTATATCCGCTTACTGATACAGAAAACCATTCATCAACATGCAAAGTATCCAATAAAATTCAAAGGGAAATTTTACAAGACAGCTGACCTACTATCAATGATGTATGGCTTAGAGACTGTGGCACCAAATAAAACATTGGGAATAATCAATAGTCAGTCAGAACCCAAGACGCTGCATTTCTCAGTGGGTACATTGAGGTCAGACAAGATCAGAAATGTGAATATTATATTAGGGGAAAAACTCAGATAGGCAAGTAGAGACGAAGTGAAAGATTGAGATAGTTTGGGCATGTCTGAGCATAGACAAAGAGCATAATGGTGGGGACATAGTAAAGATGAAACCAGCAGTCACACCACCAACACAATATCATTCTATGGATTCCTTTTGGTCAGCAAAGGTTATGTATAGGCTTTGGAATTTTGAAATTTTCTACTGAGCTGGTCTGAAGACAACTTTGATAACGAGAACAATCTATTACTACCTGATAGGCCAAAAATAATGAGATTTCAATGACCAGGAAATGATGTGCTTTAATTGGATGAAATATTCCTAAAACATAGGATTTCATAGGTTGGAAAGCATAGATTTTTTTGTTTTACAAAAGAGATGGAGATCATTTGTGACTTTCATAAATTATGCAGCGGTCAGCTTACGTTGTTTAACTGCTTATTATTGCCACCAAGACACAATTATGTTGGGAGTCATTATAGGCCAAGTCAACACGCGTAGGCTAGATTGTATCAGAAATCCATATCAAACCTGTTGTGCTTGAGATGGAGGCATTGGAATCGATGGGGGAATTTCATAAGACGAAGATGAAAGGCTCTCCTCTCTCATCTGGCTTATCATTTCTGAGTGAGTGGACAAGGGAACTTCTTCATGTCCTACTGACTGAGATGGAAACAGATTCTCAGACTGAGGAAGAAAAAGAATAAAATTTCTTTCTTAAAATCAGATATCAATAAAAATCCTCCATTATATTTATCCTACTACAAGAAACCTTTCACGGATACCTACAATTAATACTTTCTGAAAAGTTAAATGAGACTATGAAGTAAATAAATCAATAATTTTTCATGAATGCGCTGGATACTACCTAGTTTACCTTACAAACAAATTTTAACGAGTCTATGTCTTTTCAGCAGAAAATTGTTGTGTCAATATCGATACATTCAAACTTTGGCCGTGACAAGAAGTTACCTGTATTCCCAAAAAGTCAAAATTATATAGATCAGACCTTTGTTCTGAGTAGTTTCACAATGAGTGAATGAAAATATAGAAAAGTCGAGCAGACATGCTATGAAATGGAAGAAGTCAATTAAATCAACAAAGTCTGACATGTTAAATCAACACCCAATTTTTCGGCCCTTCAGCATTTCAAACACATTTGTCAAATACGATGGTTATGAACACAGCAGCAGAAGCCTTCTCTGTTCCAGTTAAACCAAACTTAACATTTCAAAATACGTTATAATTGTTCTTCTAGGTCCAAGAATTATTTCCTTAATCAAGGTGCCTGGAAAAATTTTTAATATGGTATTTTAAACATTTTCACAAATAAAATTTCGACCTATTCGAAGGCCAATCCCTACTAACCTGAGCAAAGTTTTGAGTTGTAAAATCCTGGGGCTGTTGCTGCAAGGACGGCTGCTGTTGTGAAGTCTGTTGCTGCACACCGCTCTGCGACAGGTCCACCGACATTCCCAAGGTGTTGACATTTTGGGTTGGATGCTGTTGTGAAGGCATCACTGGCGCCACAGTTGGCTGTTGCTGCTGTTGTGTTGACTGCTGTGGAGGTGGGGCTGCTGATGAGTTGACTGTACTGGGTTCAAATCCTTGTGACATAAACTGAAGACCAGAACCACCAGCAGGTTGGGCAGCAATGACAGCTGGGTCAACAACAGAGGGAGCTGACAACAGAACCATGGATACTAACTTTAGCGAAGCTAAAGAATCAAGAACATAGGTGGAAGGCATATATCCAAAAAAGGGAAGATTTGTGAACAGTAAGAATGCAATTTGAAGAACAGACAAAAAAAGGGAGTAAAAAAAAAGAAGAAAAAAAAGAAAGAAAAGAAAAACTTAGGGACCCGTCTACAGCTACAGACTTAATTGTGTACAAATTGTGTAATTGTGAGTTTATATTATATATTTACCAGATAACAGCAGAAATATATCAATGTACAGAGTGCATACTCCCCTCTCCTGTAATATGGATAAAGCCATCCATTTTCTGGTTTTCAGTTAAAAAAGCATGATCAACCACATTTTCATTCACCGACCAGATTTGGCCAAGCACCCAAAAAACAAATACTAAAGAGCTGGGTAAAACAGTACTACTTAGCAGCACTACGTTAGATACCATTATGGTTTGGAACATCATTAATTTTGTGCATGTTTGGCGAGTTTGTTGGAAAGTTAACAAAATGACACATTTTCATCTCTTTCAGTATTTTTCAAATGTGTCTTCCTCAAGGTAAAGTGGATTGCTGTGAGATAAACAAATGTATGAATACCACTGGTGGTAGTATAAATCAGCAACTTACACACTGGGTCTGGCATGACATATGATGTCTGGATGAATTGGAACGGCCTGTTGTGGGTGAAAGACTGGAAATCTGGTACTGATCTGGGAACGTTACTGTGACTGGTCTGACTGAAATGGGTGTCTGCTGCCGTCTGGTAAGGCGTGCTGCTTGGTGCAAAAAATGCATCTTGTTCCAGGGTACTCCTCAACGGCTGCTGCAAGGCACAATCAGTGAACACGTTTAACGTTTAAACAGTTGGTCTCCAGCCTTGTACAAGACTTTCAATTCCCATTTAAAAGAAAGTGAAGCATGCAGTTTAACAATGACAATAATGTGGTACACATCAATTTTATGACATGAAAGACTACTTTATATTCTCGCTTGATTATCCCTACTCGGTGGGGGTCAGCGATTTGAATTCTCAATTTCCAGAAACCAACATATTGAGTATCAAGAAATGACACTCTGCTCTGAACGATCTTAATCGACACAATCCATCCACCTTCCCATTAGTCTTCCTCTCCGTCCTTGACCTTCTATTCGCATGTTTAATATTGTTTTAACTTGGTTGCCATGACATGGAAGAAAAAAAACCGAACAAAACAAGAAGTTCTTCCGTTAAAGTAAAAGAGAGTACCTGAACAGAGCTTTCCAACTGAGATTGAGCATTTCCTTCCAAAGTAGTTGAGGGTATATCAGTAGACTGTTGCTCCAAGGCCGCAGGTTCAGCCTCTTCATTGGTCACTGGTGTTTCCTCCTGCACATCTTCTGCAGCTTCATCAAAGGTTTCTTCCTCTTGTTCTTCAGTTTCTCCTTCTGCTAAGGAAGAGTTTAAATTCAAATTTTTACAATTAAATATGAGGCACGGTGCTATAATAAGTAAAGCAAGAGGCACCTATGCTATGTGAATACAACAAGGCTAGACATTTCAACTTAAAAGAATCACATGAAATACTCATCATCATCATAAAGTACCAGGCCTGAGGCAGACATTGGCGACCATGACACACCATTCACTTCTCTGTTCAGCGATCTCAGGAAGTTCAAACTATTGTTTTTCAGATTTTTGTTTGTCATCCAGTGATTTATGCTCTCCAAATATGTCACTCTCTGCCTGCCCCTGCTTCTTGGCCCCTCAATTTTTCCAGTAAGCGATAGATGTTCAAGTTCCTTGTGTCAATTTATATGACATAAAAAACTTCAGTTGTCTTCAGATATACTAAAGACTTATAAGTCACAGGAGCCAAGACTTAATTCATACATCATTAGAAAGGAATTCACAAAAGGTAAAACAAATTTGACCAATATTGGATCATGTGACAGAGCATTAGCCAAACAGGTCTTGTATGAAATCATCAAACACAACAAAATTTTAAAAGCAGGACAAGGTAACTTAACATCCTGAACCGCAGCTAAAACAGTTGATAAAGCAGATGTCTTGTACTTGCTGCATTACTGCTGCTCAGACCCATGCCTTCTTTTAAAATTATCGATTACCTGTCTGGTTGCCAGGAAGTGTTCTCTGATTTATTTAGAAGTGAACGTTAATTACTAACTGATAAGCACCACCACTTTCATTGGCTTCTTTACAAAACTGTGATCAATGAGAAATTCAACAAAAGTCTAGATCAACGCTGTTTGATGCATTTAATGCACTATTTCTGTTAATTCAGACAATGAATTATTTCTTGAAAGTATTGGAACTAGAAATCTAGATATATCACAGAGCATGTCAGCAGAGCTGCCAAGGTGGGAACTTAGGGAAGACGGACAGATGGGTAGCCTGAGAGGGACAAATGAAGAATCAGAGGGACAAATTCACATACTTTTTTCAAGGCTCCCACCCAAGCAAAAAAAAACAACAGAAAAAATCAAGACCTTTTCCAGACCTCCAGAGACTATTTCCTGACCCAAAATTGCCTACTTGGCATCGCCCCAGTTCATGTTTATATTATAATAAATAATTACAGAATGACAAAATAAAACAACTATTCTACATTTGAATACTTTCATCAGGGATCATTTAGGTCAAAAGAACTTTGTAATCAAATGTCATAAGAAATATGAAAGATCACTTTACATAGACAAACATACCTATTCACATACGGGGTCCACAAAACTTCATTTTCTCATAATTCTCATAATGCACACATACCAATAGTATTCTGCCTCTCACAAACATATAATGTAATCTCTTTGATATATATCTCATCCACTCACTAGAACACAAACAATGTCTATCACCCT
The DNA here is from genome assembly GCA_028565895.1 of Goniobranchus geometricus. Classification (NCBI taxonomy): domain Eukaryota; kingdom Metazoa; phylum Mollusca; class Gastropoda; order Nudibranchia; family Chromodorididae; genus Goniobranchus; species Goniobranchus geometricus. The sequence continues at coordinate 702 of JAOWAY010174059.1, read as the reverse complement.
CACTCATTCATTCATACACAAAGTTTCACCTTTATACATAGAATTTCTAATACATGCATCACTCATACACTCCATATCGAACCCACTCGCTCATACACACACAAACAATTCCTTCACTTACTCATCTACATGATGCCTAATACGATGCCACACACACCCCACCTCACTCCTTCGTGTACACACAATCTCTTACTAACTGACTTACATATACAAACACAATTTCTAACATGCTTACTCCCTCAACCATACACTCATACACATTTAATCTCTTATACCATCGCTCATTCACTCATACATATTCTCTAACACCTCATTCATTCACTCATACATATACAGTCTCTAATACCTTTACTCACTCAGTTATACACCAAATTTCTTACCCCTGACACATCCGCGTGCACACACAAACACACACACATAATCTCCAACATCCTCACATCATTTTCTCTCACACGTATCCACACAATCTCAAATACCATCACTCTTACATACCCACGATCTCCAACACCCTCATCCATTCACTCATACACACACAGTCTCAAACACCCTCACCCTATCAGTCCTACACACACACACACACACACACAATCTCCAACACCCCACTCACTCACACCCACACGAACACCATCACTTGCCCTCCTAATGTACAGTCTCAAACCCCCGACCCCACCCCCGCCGCATACGCACACGATCTCCAAAACC
>JAOWAY010173948.1:0-10382 GCA_028565895.1 Goniobranchus geometricus | reverse complement strand
GAGAGAGAGAGAGAGAGAGAGAGAGAGAGAGAGAGAGAGAGAGAGAGAGAGAGAGAGAGAGAGAGAGAGAGCGAGGTCAACGTGATTTCCTCAGGATGAAATGAAAGCATACACAAAACTTAAACGATGTAATAGAGCTCACAGAAACTACAACGTCCTGACGTCCTGAAACTTTCACAGAATAAAGATAATTACCTCATTGAGTGAAAAATATAATTTTCATGAAATTGGGTCATAAAATTCTGTGGAAATTTTATCCTGATGAACAATAATGACAAAATTTTAATTCCAAACAGCTATAAATACACAGAGCATAAAACATGGTATAAAACCATAGTTAATATACTCAGAAAGGCAAACGTTGTAGTTAAGAAAATGATCTTTAAAATGATACCTTGAATGGATGTGATAGTGTATTTGAATTGGACATTTAGGACACGAAAGTCAGCGGAATTTGGGAAATGTTTCTCACTCATGCCTGCACAGGCGTGATACGGAGTGTACGGCTGTCAGACGCAGTTATTTGATACAAACAGGTGATGTATGAGGCTTCACATAGGGTCGCCTGGCTCAGAACTAAGTTGCGGGTATGTGCGCTGTATTAACAGCCATGACAAACATTATGAGTGAAAATTTGAAATATCTTATCAAATTCAATGTCCATATCTATATAAAAGACACAATTCTTTAGAGTCTCAATAAAACTATTATCCTTCCCTTACTTAAAATATTTATGCAAAGATTTAGGTCATATTATTTGTAAATATCTTGCTCAAAATCTGCTGAAAAATGTGCATTCCAATTTGACTATAAGTAGAAATCAGTCTTACCCATGACCTTGAGCGCCATTTGAAGGTTTCACGATGAATGTCTTTGATTTCTTTTTTGTTTTCATTTCCTTGGCATGATTTTGTAGAATGGAGTAATCCGAAGGAAGGATCCAAGTCCGAGGCATAAAATTATACTCCTCTGGCACAGCTTTGTACATCCTTTGAAAGCATCAATGGAATTGTACTGGATGAATAGGCATGCATTCCTTAATCCATACAAACACAACATTTCAGTCTTTCAATTCCTTTTAATGAGAATTTCAATCTTGATATAAATCATTTCCTAAAAATGTATTTGTTGCAGTTTAAAAAGCTTTAAAGCTTTGACAAAGTTAAGCTCAAGAATTAGTAATATATTACCATAGGCCAAAAGAAATTTAGCCCAGAAGAAAATGGTGAACAATTGATGAAACTTTGAACTATAATTACATAAAAATTACAATTTTTCAATTGATGTTTTAAATTTTCAACAGGATGAAAAGGGTAAACATAAATTTTCCCAATCAAACAATAGCAAAAAGTCTCCTATAGATAAAGCTTTGAACAAAATAGAAAACAAAGACACATACTTCCCAAGATTCCTTGCCAAAGCGTCTTTCCTTGTTATTTCACCCATTCCAGGGAAATGATTAATGCGTTGATAAGGCTTTAGCTCACTAATTCTATCGAGTGAAACGAAACTGTCGTTCCATATTAAATATCTGAAAAAGAATAATTCCATAAGAAAAGTGTATTTGCTCTTAATATTGCATGTAAATAAATAGCATTTCATCCAAATTGATCAATTATGCAAATCTGATAAAAACAAATGTACACACAGTAGAACCTCAGTTATATGGACACCCCTGGATGATTTAAAAATCATACTGATTTTCCGGGTTTCCTGATTTCCTGTGGAGCAGCTCAGACCGATGGAAGTGTCATCACTTCATGCAAACCATTTAATACATGTCTTTAATTGGTCCGTTGATGTTGAATACCACTGCAGCTCCGCCCCTAACGTTCATTTCGACCACTGACCAGGAAGACTTGGCTGACTCTATCACCTGACAAATGTTGGTCACTAAAATGTACATGTAGGTGTAGGACTGCTTGAAACAAGTTTGTCGATCACAGACGTCAGCAGTGATTATTACATCGCACGATAGACTCCATTATGTAGCTTTATTATCCACTTGAAGACATATTCGCAGAGCTCATTTTCTTAGTTTATCCCATTGCTTCATTAAACAAGCCATCCATCATTCATTGCACGGGTCTATTTATTTAGTCTTAGTGTTGGCGTAGATCCTACTTGATTTGTTAGTGTCAGAGCCTGCTGCTTTGTTTGAGTCATTGTCTCATTATAACAGATTGTCTTATTCATGTCTAATATGAGGCAATGTGGCGAACCTATGAATATGAACAAATATACTTGAAATTTCTTTGAAATTATGAAAATGCTTTAAAAAATTGTCCACAAGGACCTTGTCTCATTTAGGGATATAAATTACAGGTATATAAAAAAATTCCATTCCCTAAAATTTTATCCCAATTCCCAGATTTCCCAATTTCACAGGGTCCCAAAAAGACTTAACAACATGCATTATTGAAAATGTATTGGAGAGAGTATGATGCAGTTTCAAAGTTTAAACCAACAAACTTAAAATATGTCAATTTCTTTCATTTCTTCTTCTGCTTCTTTTGCTTAGGGGTATCAGTGGCTAGAAAGAAAGAGTTATGTACAATTCCACGAGGTCAGCATCAAGATATGTGATCCATACTTAATCCATTGATCTGACCTGACTTAGGAAGGAATGACTACCTGAGTGTTAAGACAGCATTGTCCTCACACAAAAATAAAGTAAGCAGGACAAACAGGCTAAAAGTCTTGAAATAAGTGTTCTGTGATGCCAAGTGTAAGAGGGAACAGCCTTTAAAATGCCTTGAGCAAAGCTGTTCTGTGGATATGAGTCCTAAATACTGTCTTTCTTTTTTCTTACTTCAACTCAAGTCCCTGGGGCAGCCAAAGTTCCATTTGACCTTAAGTTGCTCATGATTGATTCCAGTTTGTTTTGTTATGAAAAATTAAAAATTTAATCTTCATAAACCTGTAGGCGGATTCAAGCTAGATGAGGAGGAATAACTCTTTTAAAAAGTCATACAGGTATGAAAAGCCTTTCATCAACGGCCCAAGAAAATTTTATGAAAGCAAAGCATGAAATTCCAATCACTCCTACATGGTACATGTTGTATGGAGGCACACTGATTACACATGTATTGAATCCATAAAAATTAGTTTCGAAATCATTATTTTAATGAACAATACATAATCATTCAAATTCTTCAATTGCAAAGTTATCTTTATCCTGATTCATATGTTTGCAATACTTAAAGTTTATTACTATAGTGTGCAAAAATACACTCAGCACTTAGGAGACATAGATTTTTAAAAATATCTCCATATAACTTACGAAGTAGGGTCGTCTTCTTTGGCAACAGAAAAACCAACTTTCTCCACCATTTGACGAACTAGGGAGAATAACAAAATATTTACTCGTTTTCACATGGAAAGAACTGAAAGAAACAGCAAATTTAGTTTGAATCTTCATAAATCTATGCACTCATTAAGTTGCATTGAAAAGAAATTGAACTTGGGTTTTAGTAAAATCAAAATATAAAATTAAAATACACTGTTATGGATTTTAATTACTTTAGAGGGACTTCTACTACACAAATAAGCATTTTTGAATCTGCAATAAAAAGGACTCACCAACTTCATATCTAGTTCCACTCAAATTTGCCGTAATCAGGTCACGACGTTTCCGCCGCTTTTTGCGTGTCAAACTGGGTACTGCATTAGCTCTTTGGGGCACATCTGCTGGGGGAGGTATATGTTCTGGCAATGATCTACGGGCACTTTGAGGCGTGCTCACGAGAACAGACCTCTGGGATGCAGCATTGCGCCCATATTGAGTCAAGGCCGACAAGGAAAAATCTGAAAATAATGAAAGGGGAAATTTTTCTTCCAGTTTAAATGGATCAACTTTGGGCACTTTACGAATGTAAATTCTATAGTTTATGATTTAACTTTTTTTAATGTTGATAAAAATAATTTTAGAGGGGGTTGGAGGATTTCAGTCGACTGTTGACATGTGTATCATGTTTGATCACAATTAAGGTGTGAACTTGACAATCGATTGGACTGGTTGATGTCCATCTGTTAAATGAGAAAGTGAGAAAGGAACACTAACCTCTTGCAACAAACGCAGATAGTGCACCGCAGTACTCCACAAAATAAGACCTGCATTTTAAAGATCACCAATCAAACAAGCAAATAATGATGTGACCTGATGTCAAACACAGAGAGTTACTTTCAAGACAGGAAAAAAATAAAATCATTCAAGTTTTCTAATTTCATCTGAGAGATAAAGGGGTTGGTCCCTTATATATGATATATAAAAATAAAAAAACAGCCACTCAGGTGTGTTGTATATGAAATCAACTTTTTGAAATTCCACTTTTTAAATAATCAAAAGAACAAATACTGCACCAATGTAGCCATTGAGAATATTTGTGAGTAATATGCATCTGAATAGATCAATTTTGAAATCTTTTTTAAAAGATAGTCATAGGAAAGTCAAATTTTTTCACACCAAGAGCCAGATGTCAAAGAAATAGGCAAAAATCACCTAACGCACAACCATAGGCACTAATCAGTATTTGCTTTACTCTGAAACATTCCTAACTGAATTGAAAAGAACAACAACTTTTCCTCAATTTGAAAATTATATGAAATCTCACTGAATGATTCAGCTTCTCTATGGGAGTAAATAGAGTTTTCGAGTGTTGGTGTCATCAGTTTTAAACTGCTAAAACATTTACGTTGCATAGACTTTATGGGCAATTGACTTTAATCGTATATTGTGGCATTAAAACTGTAAATCTGATTTTATCTTTTCCTACCAACTTTAGGGAACCCCTGATGAACAGAGAAGAAAACACATTCTAAACCTTTGGACTTTGCATTTTGAAAAAACACAAATGCTTAACTTGATAATATGATGCTTAACAGTCACTTTTGCATGGTCCAACCTTGCGTCTTGTAATACCTTATTACAATGATGAGAAGCAGCCCTGTACTATGCAGAAGGCAAGACAAAGGTCATCAATTTAATCATTTGTTATCTTTGGCATTACCATGCAACCTGCTACATACATACATATATAAATATATCCTCATCATCATCAGGCACCAGGTCTGAAGCAGACCTTGGCAACTGTGACACGCCATTTACTTCTCTTTTCAGACAATCTCAGGAAGTTTATGCTATTGTTTTTCTCCTTTCTGTTTCTCATCAAGTGATTTAAGCTCTTCCAATATGTCACTTTCTGCCTGCCCCTGCTTCTTGTCCCCTCAATTTTTCCAGTCAGGGCTAAATGTTCAAGTTCCTTATGACGATTCATATGACCTAAAAACTTCAGTTGTCTTTGTCTGATTGATTTTAGCAATGATCTATCTACTCCTACTTTGTCCAGTACTGCATTGCTTGTTTCATATATATACATATAAAAGCTGGTATGCACAGCCATCCCCATGGTTAAAATAAAAGTCATACACGTCATAAACAGAAACCATGTCCTCTTAGTCTTGATGAATCTGATTTAGAATAAAAACATTTACTGTCCAAAAACCGATCTGATGGCCTAGTAGTAGAGTGACTGCCTCGGAAGAGGCAGGTCGCAGGTTCAAACCCCGGCCGAGTCATACCTAAGACTTAAAAATTGGTATTTAAGTAACTGTCTCGCTTGGCACTCTGCATTATGAGAATGGTACGAAGACTAGTCCACCCAGTGTCAGTATGCTGTGACTGGGTGTGTCATTTGAGTTGTGCTATACCTTAAGGCTCATGTGTGGTGGCACATAAACATGTCAAAATACCACCATCGCTGATATAACCTGCAATGTTAAAAAGTGACCTTAAACCCACAAAAACATACTGTCCAAATGCATGTAAAAATGCACAAAGTTTCTTAAATCTAAACCATCCCAAATTAAAGATGTATAGAGATATTATGAAGTAGGTAAATGTTGCATTTGTAATGAAAATGTAAAATGAAAAGTTTAATTTAAATGAAGAAGATTAGACAAGCTATTTTTGTAAGTCTAAACTTACAATAACAACAACAAACAAAAAAAACAAACAAAAAATCTGTCCACAATGGATTCAAACCCAAGACCCCAGATAACGTGTCTGTAAGCTTACTGCCTCAGCTATGGAGGCAGTCTTTGGAGCTGTGGCAGCAAACATCATATCATGTATTTTCAGAAAGCTGCATTAGACCAAAGGAGAAATCCAGAAAATGGATAGGAAGAAGGTGACGAAAATCAAATTAAAAATCCAGCATAATGATCTAGATGTATATCGAATTTATGAGAATCAAGGGAATGGATCTATCCGCAATTTTTGCCCAACCCCAAGATCTACTATTTCCCTAGCCCTTCCCTTGATCTACTCTGTAACCTTATGATGTGAACGTAGTTGTAATAAACATTATCGTCGGTGAAAATGCCAAACAGTGTAAGTCCGAAAATATTCAATTGGCGGGTAGGTCAACCATGTAAGTCAGCCCGAGTAAATAAAAACAAAATAATGCATTAAAATGAGTAATAGTCTGGTCAAATAAATGTTGGACCATTTAAGAATCCCATCTGGGCACTGTTATAGTAAAAACATTGGACATAATATTGTTTTTCAATCTCCTGTTAAATGTTGACTGACTGGAAGACATACACGGTTTGGCATTTTCACCGATGTTATACTTAAATTGCACACCTCACTGTCAACTGAGTAACAATCTCGATCTCTGTCTACATTCTAGAATCTAGTTCTATAGACATCATTATCTAGATCCATAGTTTGAAAAGCAACCAACAATCTAGATTCTAGATCAATTTCTATGGTTTGGATAAGTCTAGATTTAGATATAGGTCTAGATTTATCTTGAACATAAGTCTGTCTGGCAGTACGTCAGTCTCATCTCAGCACAGATAAGAACTCTGTACATCTCAATCATCTTAATCATTTAAACACATTGCTGTGAGTAGCCATGGTCTCTTTTGGACTTCGCTGAAGTATGGTAATGATTAAATTATGAAAATGAGCTTTGTTTGTAGACGGAAATTGTCTTTTAGATGATGCCCATATATATATATATATGGATATATATGACTGATTACCAGTTGCTTCCTAATCATCAGGCATGGACACCTCTGCTGCTTCTCGAATGTTCTGAATAAATTCTTTTCATTTGGCTTGGTCCTGTGCCATTGATCTCATAATGGCAAGATCTTCATCTGACCTTAGTTCCTTGTGATGTTGAAGGTATTTATTAAGGTCCGTATTAATCTCTGTGTGTATGTTTGTTGAAGGACGTCCTCTGTGTTTGTTGTGTCCAGATGTGAAGAAAGATTACATAGCTCAATTAGCAGGAATGTTTTTTTTTGTCTGAATACATGTCCAAATAATTGCCATCTGCTTTCCCAAATTTGTACAGAGTGGAGTCTTTCCTTGCATTTTTCATATATAGATTTGTTACTTATCATCGTTGTATAGTGGATGTTCAGTATTTTTCAGAGCTGTTTCCAATCAAATGCATTGAGCTTGCCTTCTTCACTTTGAGTGAGAACCCAGGTTCCGGAGTTGTATACAAGTAAAGACTTCACAAGTGATTTGTATAGCTTTACTTTTGTTGCTGTTTACAATTTGGCATTTCTTATCAAAATGTTGGTAAGTTTATGGAGTGTGACTGCTGTGTTCGATCAAGGAGCCAACTTTTTGGGGGGACTTCCAGTCGTCTTAATCTTTCGTCAGTGTGGTTATGTCTGTTTTTTCTACATTTACAAAGAAGTCGTATTTCTGTAATATTTTCTGAATTCCCCCAACACCTATGGGGAACAAAGTGATGAAGTCGATGTCGTCAGCGTAAGCAATTTCTGAAGGCAGTGACATCTCATCTGTGTAAGTAGGGGTAGACAAGGATTTCTGTACTTCTCTAAGGGTCTGTTCCATATACACAGCTAAGAGGACAGGACTTCGACTATCCTGTTGAAGTGTGCCTTTGATGCTAAGGAATGTGGTCTGTTTGGTTGCTCCACTAAGTCTTGTGTCTATCCAGCTATCGCTCAATAGGAAGCATAATAATCTCATTTTGTCTTCCATGATTATAGTATCCATGATGTTCAGTAAACCGTGGCGGTTGATGGTGTCAAATGCTGCTGACATATCTATTTTGGTGATAGTTATGTTTACTTTCTGTGACAGGACTTTTGCAGCCAGCATCGGCTTGTCCATAAGTCTGCTGTGCTCCGAAAGGGTTTTCTTCTTGATCAGAAATTTATAAATGTTGGCAAGTAAAGATAAGCAAATCTCCATCAAATGACAGGTAAAAGAGTAGAGAGTATATTTTTAGTCAAATTAAGAACAACAACCAAGAATAAGACTAATTTTTATGATACTCACAGTTAAATAACCTGACAGACTTTCATTAAAAAAAATGTTTCATCCATCAGTATGAGTAAACAAAATGTGGTAAATTTCTGCATTTTGAATTCAAGAGATATAAATATCTTCTTCTTAAATGTTTTGATCAAAAAGCAGTAACATCTGAATTTGAATTTTAAAAACTTCAAACTATTTCAAATTAAGATACTTGGATTTCAATATCAATAACTTGGTCTTAATTTAATTTCTTCAAAGTGACAGTCTTTCACCTTTTCAATGTCATAATTAAATTCTTGATATACAAAAATATTGAGATGAGAGCTTTTCAAATTCAATTCTTAAACAAACCTTTATCCATTGAAGACAGTGAGGTGAGTGAATTGCTGTTTTTCATATTTAAAGCTCAATTTCTCATTATCTGAGGGAAAAATTGGGCTGGTATTTGAGTTGTTTTCCTGGTTCAATAATGATGGTGAAAGGAAGTGCTGATCAAAAGTTTCCATTGCAATCTCTGTAGAAATGAAAGCAAAGATTACAAAAGCATATCAGCAATCTCATTTGACAGTAACACATAATTCATGAAGTGTTTCATTTTATTCCCCAAGTAAACTTAATTAAGCTTTAATCTAATTAACCATTCCATTCCCATGGTGTTATATTTTCTGGGTTTTTAAAATAAACTTCCAAAGTTTAATAAAAAATAAATTTGTCTTCAATTAGGCTGCTTATTGTTGGTTGAATCTCTGTTCTCTTTTCTTTTTTCTTTGTCTATTATGCAATTGTTCAAAGCTGCAGCTGAATAAGTCTTTCTCACTTTTTTCCATATCTTTGCTATTCCCTTGAAAGTCTTTTCAGCTCAATGATTCTCCATAGTCAGTGAATTTCTTTGAAGAGAATTGGGTTTTTACATGCTTTTCAAAAATTGTGATTTCATCTAAACTTATCCAAATAAAGATAGAAGGGATATAGGCAATGTAATAAATTATCAAAATTGGGAATATTTCACCTCAATTGTAGTTCCAAATGCATAACAGTAACAGTCATCCACTCCATGTCACTACCAATAAAATGGCGAGAGTTCCTAGGGTTAAGCCAACCATAATATGTCCTACCGACAGACAACTATTCACCAATGTTACATGCGGATAGCTAGAGAACAACAACTAAACGCCACGGGCTGATATTTATGGTAACAGCCATTGTTTTAACCTCACCAAAGGGATGCCACACACCACATGACCGTGATTTCTATCATAAAAATATAAGCCGACATGGTCATGCCTGTTTTGTTCCATTATTTTTTCATATCTGCTCAACAGTATTGTCATATTTAATAAATGATAATTAACAAAAATGAAGCACAATAACTTCATGTCAACAAACGGAGAATAATTCTTAGCATAAGGCACCCAATGCAGTACAACCACCGCCTTTCCAAGGTAAACACATTATTATTAATACTATCAATTTTTACACATTTCAAAACATTTTTCTTCATGCCCTCGATTGATTTTGGTTGAATTGAGTGACAAGTGTCAGAATATGACACTTGGGTTCAACCATGAAGGTAAGAAGCCAATCAAAACCTTGTGTTTTTTTAACAATTATTGTTTACTATGCTTACATTATTAGAAGACGCAGGAGGAATTCCATATCGTCCCGCCACTCCAGCGACATAATAAAGAGGGTTTTTTTGATCGGGTGGTATAAAAAGTTGGGGCTTGGTTTTTGTGGGGGTAATAAAGAAGTAAGAAGTAAGAGCACTAATTTTTAATTTTTTTTTGTCTGTCATGTTGTAATTGTCTGCGTCACTTGTCTGTTCATTGTTGTTTCTTTCCATCGGTCCTGAAAAATCTTAAATGAGAAAGAAGATAAATAATTAGAAAATTTTGTGGCACGGCGGGTTCGAACCTGCTGCAGTCACCTCCAAGCGAGTGTTTTAACCATCATGCCACGGATTGAGTTGAGTGAATTGCTCAGACCTTCTACTTATGTTTTCATTTAAAAATAGGATGCAAATTACATTCCGTCATGTGACGTATCACGACGAGAATTAGCGTAATCAACT
>JAOWAY010173837.1:0-10382 GCA_028565895.1 Goniobranchus geometricus | reverse complement strand
GATAGCGTTCGAGGGCAGAGAGTATCGCTCCACGACGCCGAGCTGGTATCAATAAGTTATGGAAGATTTATCTTCCCCACATTATTCTGAGATGCGTTGGAAAAAAGCATATTCACAGTACAATAGAAGAAAACCTAAAACATAAACAAACAAACAAAAACAACAACAACAACAATAACAACAACAACAACATCAAAAATCCCCACCCCCTTTTTCACCCTAAGAAAAAAGAACTCCCTGGAAACAAACAAAACTTAAAACAAATTACAGAATCGTGCAGAATCTGGCTCCACATCCATCACTCGTCAGCATCATCATGGGCCTTTGCCTAATAGGTAGTCACTGCAAAGTTATTCACAACCTTCCTCCATTCATCCCTGTCGATGATGTTTTACAGACATCTCCTGTGAAGTCATTCCTGTGATGCTTTTCAACTTTGAGAAAACAATTATTGATGGTCTTCCCATCTTCTACTTACCTTAATTTTGCCTTGTACGTCTGTTGCGTTTTGTTTTTTTTTCTTGAGAAAAGTTTGGTGCTCCGAAATATGCATGAACACCGAGCGCCTTTCAACCTAACACGAGAGCCGAGCTGCGGTTACATCAGGACCATCCCCCTTCTTATAAGCACATAGAAAGATGGCTTGTAAGCCTGTAGCCGTTAGATAAATTTTGCTCCTGTGTCTTGCTGCCTGTATAAGTTCCTTTTATTTGTTTCCTAGAATAACTGATTTCTGTGTGCTCAATTCTTTCGGGATACTCTCGTTTCCTCTCTTTTCTGAAGATAGAATAAGCACAAAGTCAGGCTATTGATACAACTGATACGAATTTGTATCCAGTCACCGACAATCTGCCAAATCCTCATCATCATTGTCTCCCTTATAAGATGGTGTTGATTATTTCTGTTTTTCACGATTTCTTAATTCTTAGTGAGATATTTTAAGCCAAAGACCAGGCCATTGATAATGATTAAAATGAGCAGTTAATAATTACGAGGTAATAATAATTAAGTGGTAAACATGAAAGATTACACATTTTGAATTAAACTTTTAACGACGTTTAATAGAGATGCATTTAGTATCACATTGAAATTGAATGTTAATGTTGTATAAAACAACAAAAGCATTCTTTGAAAAGGAGAAAAATATAATAGGTATATGATACAAGATGCATAACCGCGAGAAGATAACTAAAAGAAACAAAATCTTAGTTGATAGCAATAATATCAAATAGACAAGTATAATGCATATATTAAAAGGGAATTAAAAACATTCTTTCCTTTTTGATTAAAACTCAAGTGAGCCAAACCATATGTGGGATCATATAGAATAAATAAATAAACACAAAACAGATACAATATTCAGACCACATACTCCTATCCATGAAGATGATACAATCATCTGCAAGAATAATATTGAAACAATCACAAAGAAAAAAAATCAGATACCAACAAGCTAATAGATCATCTCATGCCAGTAATATATAGATGACATTTTTGAGGTTAAAGGAACCACACCAAGAGTGATGGACTTTCATCTTAAGTGCAATATGAGTAAAAATTTCAAAAGTTTAGGGATGACAGTCAAAGTTTCCAGAGATAAGGTTTATATTCTAACGAATCAAATGTTGCTTGAATCCCTGTATCACAGAAGCTGAAATTCCTAAGTCAATATAAAAAAAGGAATTCCACAAGTGAAGAATATCAATTAGAATAGGCTAGATTAAACTATTGACTTAAAGATAGAAAGACTGCATTTATATAGCGCTTTCCATCATTCTACAAACCGTCTCAAAACGCTCTACAATACTTTATTCGCTTGCAGGCATACCCCGTGGGGAGTAGACAGTAAAGTGAAATACATTCAGTGCAACGACACAAGCCTATTGCTAGGTACTCACTTAACACCTGCGTCGAGTGAAGCAATAAGGGAAACCTTTCTTGCTTAAGGAAAAAAGACACAGGTCATCGCTGGCGGGAATCGAACCCAGGACTTCCTGATCCCAAGAACAACGCCTTAATCATTTGGCCAACTGTGCCCTCTAAATTATGCCTATTAATAAACAAACTGCTACTAGAATAATTGGAATTCGAGGCACACTGAAAGATTTGCGCATCTGATTGAATTGTATTGACATGTATGCTCTACTATTTGAACATCATGAAACAATGTAGTAATAAACCATGATTTGAACATTTCAAAAAAGCATTGCCATTATTTATTACAAGACACGGATAAACCAATGTCAAAAAGTATAAAGAACTTAAAAGCTTTTTTGCTTTTCTTTTTTTTTTTTTTTTAATGGGTCTTTTCGACTTTATTTGGGTCATCTCATCACCAATGAAGAAAGGGAGACAATGGGCTAGTGAAAAGAAAGAGAAAGAACAGAAGAAGCACAAAAACAGTTTCAGGAAGGAAGCGTTTAAAATAAAATGTAATCTTAAGATATGTTACGGTAGACTACTGAAAGAAAAACCTAATGGATAAATGACTCACAAACAAAACAAAAATCTGCGGAAAACGAAACAAACAGCAATTGATTAACAATATGAACAATGACCATCACACCCCAAACTGTGCCCTACAATAAACATCCAGGATTTTCTACAGCATTCACTTACAAAAGTCCTCAGTCTCTCCAAATAGCAAGTGATCCCGATTTATATCTAACTCATTCCATGCACACAAGTAGGGGAAAGCCAATGAATATTCTTATATCCCCAGCCCAGCAAAATCTATCCAATTCTCTCTTACTGTGGAAACAAAAGAAGGCCTAACAGAAGATGGAGGAGAGATGAGAGAAGAAGCCACACTACACCCTTTGTTGTCGTCTATGACTTGCATGGGGAGATTTGGCATCGGGCCTTTTCGACATCTTCTCAGTGAGGAGCTTTGAACCCATGCAGGTAATTTCTTGAATGTGATATAATGCTGCAATACATGTGACCACATAAATAAAAATGCAATTCTCAATGACTTACAACATAAATCCTCTCAGTATTACATTTTATGATAAGTTTATGTTGAGTGGAAATAGACATATGATAAGATATATAATAGACTAAGATAATGGCATATAAGTATCATACATGTATATATATTCATATAATAGTATAATATCTGGAACACAAATGGTAATCTCAGTCCATTAAAAGAGGGAGTAGATGTTTGGAATGATTAGGGCCCACTCACGAAAAAAAGAAGAGAAATAAAAATTTCTAAACTTAAAAATTAAAGGTATGTAATTAATTCGTTTTAGTGCTTAACATTCATCTTATGAGAGCCCTTACTCTATACTCAACTTTATTGTATATCTTTTACTCTGTACTGAATAATATTGTCTGCTTTTAAAATGGCTTGTATCGTGCATTTATAACAGCTAAATTATTACAATGCTATATTAATGCTTTGATTTTAAAAAATGTACCTCTAAATACAGAATACTTTTACAATTTAGGTTAGCGCTATCCCCCAACATTTTTCATTGTTCATAAAGCTAGTCCTTCAAAGGAGTATGATACATTTTGGAAAATATCTCAAAATATATTGGGGCTTTTGTTTTTAGATCAAGGCATCACAATTAATCAATAAGTAGGCATTTGATTTGAAAGAGCAAAGGAAGAGAGCAAAAGTGCCATAACACTCTTCAAAACTTCAGTTATTTCTGTCCTGTTAGATAGTTACAAAACATGCAATTAACCAAATGAGAAGAAAAACAACTTGATATTTTCCAAAACAAATACCTAAGACAATTACTAGGAATGAGATGACATCTAGGAAGAAACGAACAGATAGTGGAAATAGCTGAAATAGAAAATAGGAGTGAGGAAGAAAGGAGAAAAAGATGGATCTGGCGAGGAAGTGTGTGAGGAAAGAAAGAGTAAAGTAAGGCTGCTCTGTGATCCCAGAATGGGCCCCGGAAGGATGCGGAAAGAAAGGACTTCCAGAAACAACATGGCCAAGGTAGAATGGTCGTCATCGGAGAGAGCTGGAGCGGCGCCAAAAAATGGAAGAAATGAGTTCTGGCCATGGGTGCCTAATGACACAAACAGATTTAAGGGTAAGGTAAGTTTTTATCGAGGGTGTCGTCAGTATACTGAGATCACCATTTGTGTTTCTAAAAAGTATCTTCAAGTCTCTACCAAATAGCTACCACATCATCAACAAAGCAGCGATATAATAAATTCCATTCCCTTCCTCACATGGAAAGCCGTTAAAAATACTATTCATTTTACTTCACAGTTTTAGCCCAACAATACTTTTTAATTCAATCAAGCATCAACATCAAAGATTTGATTGAAGTCTTCTTTTCATTTGTTTCCCCGAGCTCATGACAGCTACTATTCTTTGACAGATTTCTTGACCAGTTTATAATAAATCCCTTGTTTTGCCATCAGTTCACTGTGAGTTCCACTCTCAACAACACTCCCATGGCTGAGCACACAAATTCTGTCAGCGTTCTGCACTGTAGACAAACGATGAGCTATAACAATACATGTACGCCCTTCTCTGGCTTTGTCGAGAGCTTCTTGCACAACCTGTGATAATACAAGAGGGAGAAAATCTTTGACTGACATAATAATATATGCTTGTGATTTGCGAGTGAAAAGGATGACTTAAAGAGTCTTTCCATGTAACTTCCTGGTACACATTCTGTCTACACAGTATTTATCACACAGTAACTCATTCATTTTCTTTTATTCCTTTCAATTCATTCTCCCGGTGGTTTCTGATATATTATCAAATAATAAGAATATTGTCCACATTTTACCAATCACATCTCATGTTTTATTTATGACATTGGAATGTTATGTAGATCTAATTATCTAAAATCAAAAGTAATTTAAAGTAACCTAAAAAATTAAAGTTCTGTTTAAAAATAACTTGACAAGTATTTTCGGCATTCACTTCAAAGTAGCATGGCGTTGGTCAATTAAAGATTTTATTGGGTCATCCCTTTCTTTAGATTCAGAAGTGAACTAAAAGGTTTGGAATTTTATTTCCATTTAATGCTAACCTTTTCACTTTCAGCATCCAGAGCTGATGTTGCCTCATCCAGGAGTAAAACTTTGGGGTTTCGAACTAATGCCCTTGCAATGGCTATGCGCTGTTTTTGTCCACCGCTAAGCTGTGTGCCCTTTGAACCACAATCTGTGTCATAGCCCTATTTGGTATTATAAAGAAAATGTTTGAATTTAAAAAAATTGAACGGAGAACGTGATATAAATTCAAATTCCAAATCCATTATGAAGTCAAATTCTAAATCAGCATACCAGAAAAGAAAATGCAATATTGATAAGATTTACATGTTTCCAATTCATAAGAGTAATTGGTCTTTCTGTCTGCTCTTTTTTGTTCAAGAAGATTGAAATAACAAACCAATTATCTACACATGTAAGTATTTTTCAGGGTAGGTGAGGGTGGAGGGAGGTTGTGTGCAGATGAAAATGAAACAGCAACTGGTAGTTAGATAACTGCATCGACATTAACAATGTTGAACAATGGTGCCTATCAAAAACATCCCTAACTTCAACAGTGCTGTAGGCGTTTGCAATGATTTGATGTGAATATCCACATATTGAATGTTTGTGCCCATCACAAATTAACATATAAGATTAAAACAGGAAGGAGAAAAGATAAAGAAATCCAAATATGATTGCATTGTGCAAGTAACTATTGTTGGTAGTGTCCTCAATTCTTCCATTACGCGACAAGGCGAGGCAGGATTTGGATTAACATATCACAGAGAAATTAAATCCTTATCCTACTTCTTATCAATTATTACAGCATGATACAGCTAATGAAAAATTTGCCCTGGAAAGGTGGATGGTAGTCAATTGATGAAATATGTAACATACACTCTTTCAAGTGCATCATGAATTAATCTAACAGCCATGTAATCCCTTTAAATAAGAACAGCCAGGGACCGCTTTGTTTGTATTACCTCAGGAAGTGAAGCAATGAATGAATGAATGTTCGCATTACGGGCAGCTTCTATAATTTCATCAGATGGCACAGAGCGAGTATTGTCTCCATATGCAATGTTTTCTCCTATCGTGGCATCAAACAGAACCGGTTCTTGAGACACGATGCCAATCTGTTCTCTCAGCCATTTGATGTTCAGACTTGAGACATCCTGGCTGTCCAAAGTCTGGCAAGAAAAATCATAAAAATCAAGCAATAAAAACACTAAAACTTGGATGGGTGTCTTTTTTACCGCTACGTTATAAAGAAAAGGATTCATCCCCAAAATGTGTTTCATTATTTTTCAATGAATTGCCAATATAGAGAAGAGAAATCTAACCTCGTGTAGAAATTACATTTGAGTGATTTTGATTTTGAGTTAATCAGATTATTAATTGAGAAATAATTTGTAACAAGCCCTGTATATTTATGAGACATGCAATTAATTTCAGGGTCACTCATTTATGAATGAATTGTGGAGCACAGTTGGTTGAAGGGGATGTTGAGGTCCTAGGTTTGAATCCCGTCAGCAATAACTTGTGTTGTTGTTTTTTTTTCCTTAAGCAAGAAAATTTACCCCAATTGCTTCACTGGACTCAGGTGTGAAATGAGAGCCTAAAAATAGGCTGGTAGTGTTTGCGCTAAATGAGCTGCACCGTATCTAGAGGGTATGCCTGATAGGGGATGAAGTATTGTAAAATGCTTCAGATTGTTCGTAGAATGATGAAAAATGCTATATAAATGCAATCTTTTATTCTTCTTAATGAATACCATGGTTTCAGGCATTAAACTGCTTTTCAGATTGTCAATAAATTGATCTGCCAATCGAGCTGTGCTCCTCGGCATACTCGGTGAGAGAGTCAAGAAAATGATATTTCGGAAGGGCAAGATAATTTAATGTCATTGAGCATATTATGTGTATGCCGTAATGGGACTTTTACTTCATCTTTTACACCTTCAATATGGCAATGCTTATTCTCTTACCACTTGACCAGATGCACAGTCATAGAAGCGTTCAATCAGCTGTAACGTTGTACTTTTACCACAACCACTAGTACCAACAAGAGCTAATGTCTGACCCGGTGACACCGTGAATGTTAAACTTTGTAAAACTTTGACGGTTTTTCGGCTTGGATAGTTGAAGCAGACGTCTTTGAAAGTAACTTGAGCATCATAATCTCCCTGCAGTAGAGAATATAAAGATATAGAATGAGAAACAGAGCGCAATATCCTATTTCATATCTAAGCATTAAGGGAATTATGACGAAGAATAGGATTTGAGCATTTCTTTTGCCATATCAAAGTTTTGGAGAGAAAAAAAAGATGCATAGATGGATTTTGTTAGTATCCTGTGTTAGGTTTCAATCAAATCAAAGCCTGTCATCCCTGGCAGTGCATAGGCCAAAGATCAGAGGTCTCTATTCACTTCTATCTCTCGAGATACTTTCAAGCCTATTCCAAGTGTGACAATTCTTTTTCATGTCCCTTTCTACAACTCTTCTCCTGGTCTTTAGTGTGGCCTACCCCTCAGGCTACAACCTTGGGGCTTCTGCTGCAAGGCCTGGCTGGTGGTATTGGCTTGCATCTTTCCTAAAAGTATGGCCTTTCCACCTCCATCTTCCTCCTAAGGTCTCTCCCATTGTTTCCTGCTGGCAACATTCCCACGGTATTGTTGTTCTTCTCACGAAGCTGGGATTGCTTATTATAAAATCGTAGAAACTTGCTTAACAGTAGAAATGTGCAGGAATTGACAGAGATACTTTGTGCACAGTTGGCATTTACAATTGCGTATGGCTTATCTGTTACTTTGCATTCAAATGTACATTTTTTTCCTTTTATATTAAAGATCTTTGCGAACTTTAAACAAATTTTTACAATAATATTATTTGAATTAAAATGGCATGTTTATGAAAATCAGGCACACTGAAATTCGAAACATTCAAAGTAGTAACTCCTGAGTTTTATTTAAAATTCAGGCCAATCATGGAATTGATAAGAAGACTTTACTTAATTGAAAATCATCTCATATCAATATTGTACAACCCATCCAACGGACGGAGATTATTTAGTGACTTACACTGAGTTTTTGTCCTTCCTCACTGGTGTGGTCTATTGTGGGCTTTGAGTCAATAATCTGAAGGATACGTTTGGCTGACATTTGAGCTTTGTTCAAGTCCGGAGCAAAGGCTGTAGCATTTCCCAAACCTACAGAGCCAAAGATAATGGCGCTGAAAACTCTGGAAAATGGATGAAGATGAAAATTATATTATGAAGAATAAATGAATCATACATGTTTTGATTTGAGCTTTCTTGACTATAAGCTGTATTCTTTTAGATCTCCAAAGAAACAAGTGTAAATTTATGGTGGCATACTGACACTCCTTAAAATTCATAAAGAGACAAAAGCTGAAATATTTCAAACACACAGAGAGACAAGCAGCTTAAGAGTGCTTTTAGGGTAATGTATAGTTGTAGGAAAGAAAGCAAAAGGGAGAGAGGGTGACATGCACGAAGACAGTGTAGTCTTGACGTTGGTAGGCTGCTGGACTCCACATGGGCATACGCAGGATGACTGATCTTCGATGGAAGATGTTCTGAAAGATCATAAATGAATCTACATCGGGAGAGGAAATTTAAAGAGGACTTAGAGAAAGCTATGAGAGCAATGAGAGTGAAGTAATTAGAATGAGTTAACTTAATGTAACTTACACGAAAACCTCTTTGAAGACCATCTCTCCTTCCTCAATCATGAATGCTCCAAAGGCAAATGCTACAGCGTAGGCTAAGAATGTGACGCACTGAGAAAATCCAAACATGATTGCAACAATGTGGCTGTTTTTCAGTGCAGCTTTGTATGGAACATCTAAGTTCCTCATGTACAGACTTAAGAATTTAGGCTCTACAGTCAAAGAAGCAACAGTCCTCATGTTTCCAATGCTTTCTGCTGCAACCTGGAAATGACAATTTAGCATTTACATGAAAATCAGGGCTAAGCCTATAGCAATCTCACGTCAGGTAAAATTATGACAGAAATAAATTTGTTCTATTCTTATTTTTTGTTTAATTTACAGTGAGGTTGTTTAATGAGATCAATCCTTCTTATGTTCTTTTGTGCGGTTTGTACGATTTTTATTAATTGTTATATGGTCCACTTTTAGTTTTCAGACCAATATTCGGCTTTGGTGTCTTGTCTGCAATAAATTTGATTGCCTGTAATGTGGAAAAGCTACTAGATTGCTATAATATTAAAATGACATGAAAGGTTATCCTTCAAAGCTTAATTAAGCTAAGCGAATCTATGAAATGTTTCATCAAGTGCCTTTGCATCTTATATCCTAAGACATGTATGTATTTGAAAGATATATCTCCCAAATACTTTGATAAATTTAATATGAAATCTTACGTGATAATTTTAGTTATATTCAATTGCTTCTTATTAGATCGTAATTACCTTTGCAGCACTTTCCAAAGCTTCCTTATTCTTCCCACTCTGTCCAGCCAATACCTTGATGTGCATGATCCCTGCAAGTGCTAAAATTGGAAGGAGACCTAGTAGGACCAAGGTCATTTGCCATCCATGGATAAAGGAGATAAGTAAAGCGGATATGATATTGGATAGTCCTGTCAGGGCACCTCCAAGACGATGGCCAGTCACCTGTGTAGAGATTTACATTCTCCTTATAGTACAAGAAAAGTAAATGTGAACATCACAAGAAGAAAGATATGCTTCTGCTCAAGAATGGCAGTCTCAAGACAAATGTGTGTACCAACGGTGACAAAATTATGCAAGAGAAACATTTCAGGCATATGAGAAAAATAATGTTAGACGACTTAAATTAGTTGCACTGCTGTATTTCCGTCATGGACAATTTCATAAAATCTGCTGCGAAAAGCTGCATCATCATTCAGCCTTATCCAACACCAATAATTACAGTTTTAAGAGTGCCTTCATTTCTATGCCACGACATTTTTAAACAGTCTAAAAACTGAATTATTTTCACCTGCCTCCCAGGGACTAACTATTATTTTTAATTCAACTCAAACAAATGAGTATTGTAGATTATTCATTCTTTGTTTCTTGACATAAAATTGTAAGATTTTGAATTGCAAAGTTGCAATGTCTTTTCCCAATGCCTGTTGTAAAGTTCCGAAGCATAATATGAAGGAAGTACATAAAATATACCAACACAGAAAGACATTTGTCTTGTCCAGTTTTTCATTTTAATTGAGTAACCCCTAACTTTTTATCTGTTTCTTTTCTTGAATCTAGATCTAGATTCATACTCAATAGTAGCAGTTTTGTATTAATATGAAGGAAGTGTGCATTACATAAACTCAATTATTATATACTAGCAGAGTTACCCGCGTTGCCGGGTCTCCGACTGATCCGACTGTTTTGAAGTATGTCTATTTATCCTTA
>JAOWAY010173726.1:0-10384 GCA_028565895.1 Goniobranchus geometricus | reverse complement strand
AAACAAAAACAAACCCAACCCAAAAACAAAAACACTCCAAACAACAACAAGGAAAACCCAGAACAAAATCAAAACCTATTATTGAAACAGCTCTGAAATTTCTGAACATCCAGTATGAAATAACCTTCTATTAAAAAAAAACCCTACCCAAAACAACAACTTTAATTTGATAAAAAAAAAGAAAATAAAACAAAGAAGTTATACACCACAAAACCCCACACTGCTAGAGAAAATCTTTGTACTGTATTTAGGAAAAAACAACGAAATAGCCCAGCAAAAACCAATTCTTTGTAGGCTACAATGCCACATGTAAAACGAGCATTAACAAAAAACATATTTAAATTTAAAAAAATAAATCATTATTCAGAAAATAAACAGGAAAAACTCACAGGGAAATAAAATAAAACAAGTTTGGTTGAAAGATGAAATAGTATGAACATATTGCATATGATTGACAAACTTCTTTAAAAGCTGAAGTATCCAATTGATAAATCTTTCTTAAAGCATTCTTAATGAAACAGGAATTGACAAAATATTCAATAGATCGTATTTAAAAATTACAAGACAGAAATGCCACATGACAAAATTAAAGGATAGACCTGATTTACAGCATCAGCAATTTCAGAGTTTAAATTGCTGTACTGGTAAATCTCATGGGTTGATTGGAATCATGATCTCTCTTGTGGTTAATAATTCCAGGAAGTTAGTTGCTGTAATCTTTGTTTAAACATTGATTCTTACAATATGCTTTGACAATAAGACAAAATAATATAAGAAGTGGTTCAATGCATAAAGAACACACAAATGTCTTTTGAGAAAACTGTATTGTTGGATTTTTAACTTATTCTTGCAGTTGAAATTTATGTAAATGAAAAATTAGATATGAAAATAGTAAGTCATTTTTGTTATTTTGCATTTACAGGAACTGTGACATCATTGATAAGCAAATAGACCTGAATGTAAAACAATTCCTAATGACATAGAGTAATTTGGAATGATAAATGATTACTCCACTACTTGAAGCTCAAAAAACATATATTGAAATCTAAGGATCAAAAGAAGCTTCCTTCAAAAAAGAAATTTATCACATCAAATATAATGTGGGTTGTGGACTCAACATATTCTTACAGTCTCATTAAGAAAATGGAGAGATATTTTCTGATACAATCTTTCCAAAAAAAAAATAAAATTAGAAAACAAACCAAACAAAAGTTATCACGAGTTTTACAAACAAACAAAGTGTTCTTTGGTGTTCCTCACTCAAAACTGGAATGACTGATCGATATGAGGTCAAGTCCATCAACAAATATCGGCAGGAAAATATATTACTGGTAAACAAAAGATAAGAAGAAGATTAGACATCATATTGCAAAGCTTTCTTTCAAGTACAATATGTCATTCTTTAAGATGTTTCAAAGGAGAGAAGAAAACATATTCACTTGTAAAGGAATTATACTAATACAATGTCAACTAGTTTCATAAAATTTAAGATAATACGCATGAATCTAGTATGTTGGCAAAAGACAAAATTGTAATGAATATTGAGCTGACCCGCCCAGAAAATGTCTGGACTTATATAATTGAAATGGTAGGCAAGTGTAACATTTTTTTGTATCATAACATTCAATACCTGAGGACAAGAAAATACAGGATTAACTGATCTTTTTTTGCATTATTCAGGGGTAAATGGAAGTCGTCATACAGCTCTTTTCTAGTCTTAATTCCTTGAGGACACTTAAATTATTTATGTCTTCATTCAATAGAAATATCCTTTGTAGATGAATTATCCATTTGTTCAGTGTATTACAATCCATTACAGTTGATGCAATTTTGAAAGTTTCTTCAATTAAGAATGAAGAATAGTGAATGTTAAGGAATGAAAAGTATTGTTTTTAAAAATTCTTATTGTAATCATTCTGTCAGTTGGCAACATGTGATTTTTCTCATCATTAAAGTAAACAACTCAAGTCAAATTAAATCATGAAGAAAAAATTGAAGGCTGCTGTAGGCTGCATTCCATGATACAAGATAATTGCATAAGAAAAGAGATGTTTAAATAGGAAAACCATTGAGGAATTTATTAATGTAACAATGTGTAGTAACTTAAAAATTAATCACAGGATAGAATCTATTAATTACCGGTACATAACTAGATTAAAGAATCAACCAATTTGGGGTTCTATCCCCCTCTAAGTACCCGCATATCCTTTATCCTTCTCCAATGAATTTTCAGTATTTCCTCTGCCACTGTCACTCCACTCACCCAACATTCTTGTCTATACCTTCCCATCCTTTTCTAGATTTTCCTCTCCCTCCCCCCTGCTCCTGCCTAAATATTACCCTTTTGATTAATAATTAGTGACGTTTAATAAGGCTTTTTTAATACTTTGTAAGTGTCTTGATTTGATTCCTACTTCAGGTTTATTCTTTCTAAAGCCTTGTTGGTTGTGTATTCCATGATATTCTGATGTTGTTCCAGAAGCATTTGATTTCATATGTCTGCAGTCTCTTTTTTTCCTCTTTGTTCGATATACATGTCTTGCATCCATAAAGGGCAATTCAAAGGCTGAGATCAAAACTCGCGAAAAAAAATAAATTCCAAGAACGATGTAAAGGAGTTTTGGTCTCAGCCCTCCAAATTAGGAATGATGCTCTCAATTGGGACAATGCTCAAAAACTCACACCTTTTTGATGTCAAGGTATTAAAACACAAAAGGAGGATCAATGACTGTTTAATGTTCTCAGAAGCCTTATTACTTTGCAAATAACATGACAATCTGGTTCTGAAAAATCCACTTTTTAACTATATCTAATGCAAGGCTAGGGCAGATATGTACATCTACAGAAATCCATAACAAATTTAATTACATACAATAATATTGCCTGCAAAAGGAATGGAGGACAAGCTGTTGCTTAAGCAAACAGATGTTTGGTTACGTCTTTGATAAGCTGGTTGTGATATAACAATTTATCGCAAAAGATCTCAGAGAAAAAATTACAAAAAGATAGAGCACATTCTCTCTGAAGGCTTATGATGTATAGGAAAAACTATTTGATAAAATGGAATGATATGTATGCATCAAATATTGTTTATGGACATCAATTAATTTAGCTCTTTATAAGCACTATTGAAGGCAACATAATAAGGAAGTAATCATACAGATGTTGTTTTTTTTTTTATGAAGGCAGATGAAAATGATTGGCCAGCCCTATAACAAACAGATTTACCTGTCGGCATAAATTTTCAAAAATCTTTCATGACTACTAGTCTAAGTTAGTCAAACCTCCCTCATCTATTTGCTTCTTGTACGGGCAAAGTGCGCTTCAAAAATGCTTCCATTCAACCAAAGCCATTCATCCGACTTTACCCAGTGACTTTCTGATTTTCATTATAATACTCTTCTACAGTTTTTCCACTTTCCCTGTTGATTTTGCTGTCTATGCTGGAATGAAAGAGATAACTTTCTCCTTATGGCTAGATGCAATTCATCTGCATGTCATTATAGTGACTCATTCTTTTTTTCTTTTACAGTGTCATTGATGTTGAAATCTTTATCACCGGTTTGTTTTTATTTTGTTTTATGTTTACTTTTTTTCCCCCCCTTTTCCTTTTTTTTTCCCTTCTGAATACGATGTGCTTGGCATATTATGGTAGGAAGAATTTGAGTGTCTTGTCCAACTGGAGATGTACAGTAAATTTGAACTTACATATGTGAATTGTGCATGTAGGATAACAGTGGGGTTATTCTTGAGAGAGTTTTCATCCCATCCTTTCATTTCCTATTTCAGAACTCTTTGAGACTAATATTTGGTTAAAATAGGAAGGACATTCAGCAAAACCCTTGTCAAAAACATATGCATAATGCCTAAAGCAAAAAAACTAGTTTTGTAAACACTAAAATTAGGAATGAGCTTTAAGAAGAGGAAGAAAACTGTGTGCATTTCAAACTAAATGGAAAAATGGCCCTATGCACTTTTTGCAAGGAGATGCAGAAATTTGAGTCATTTGATTTAAAAATCTTCTCTGAAATTTGGAAAGATCCAAGTCTGAGGCAGTTGAACATACCCATGCTTTCCTGAACTTAATTGCTTACTTTAGATGTGAAGCAATCAATTCAACTATAAGAACAGTACCCATTAATAAATAAAACATGCATATCACCAAATTGTCAACAATAGCAACATATCAGTAACAAGATATATTATGAGACAAAGGCCATATCATTTGGCATACTCTCCTGTAGAAGACTGAAAAGCATTATATTATAATTCTTTGCAGATTTGTATCATTATCAACATAACTAAGCTAATAGTAGACCTGCACATTGTACTGTACACTTTTAAACTTTAAAAAAAAAAAAAAAATCAAATGGGTCATATAAATTGACAAGGTGCAAAACTGGATAAAGAACATAAAAAGTAAATATTATTAGAC
The DNA here is from genome assembly GCA_028565895.1 of Goniobranchus geometricus. Classification (NCBI taxonomy): domain Eukaryota; kingdom Metazoa; phylum Mollusca; class Gastropoda; order Nudibranchia; family Chromodorididae; genus Goniobranchus; species Goniobranchus geometricus. The sequence continues at coordinate 5,949 of JAOWAY010173726.1, read as the reverse complement.
TGATCTTTTCTCGCTCATTGCTCATACCTGACCTAAATCATCTACAAGTACAGGTTAACTTTTTAGGATATTATGATATTAATTTCTTTATGATATAGATCTACCTTTAAAAATTATTACATATTGTTTCTTTTGAAAGGTAAGTTTAAAGCTTTTGGGATTTCTTTTTTACTGAAAAAATATTTTCATCTAAAACCTGAGAACATGTAATCTTAAATAAATAGTGAAAAAATAATATCCTTTGCCTTACGTTAATTCTTATCTTCTCTGCCAGCAGAGAAGTGTTTGATATTGTGCCAAAGTCAGCCTCATTTATCAGTTAAATATTTTTCAAATTTCTGCCTCTATACTGCCAATATATGTGTTGAAACACTGAAACTCCTTTTCATATTCCTTCAAGCTGCTTAACAATATGTAATGGTACAAGAGAAAGACAATGAGATTTAACAAGCAGAAAGCAAAATTGAAAACGAATCATATGAGGAAACAAGAATATCAAAATTAAACAGGAGAGGGGCTGAAGAGAAGTGTATGATGAGCATGAAGCAAGTCACACATTACATAAAATACAAGGAGAAAATTTCAAGAAAAATGTTTGGAAAGATTATTATTATGTAATGTGCGTAAATTGACACAGCAAACATGGCTTTCAGAGAACAGAAAGTTATGATAGTAAATAAATGGTTGAGGCTAATTGACAAGATATTTCACAGGCAATCTGAATTGCTTTATTTACATGTAAAACGCTGTATTTACACATTTTGGGATTAATCGTACTATTTCTTATATAAAACTTAATTGGATGAGAGGACATTCATCAAAGCTCATGACACTTTGAATGGAGACAAGAGATTGAATTGGATGGAAAGGAGAAGGCAAAGTCTCTCTTCCTAATTATATGCAACTTTTGAATGCAGCAAAAGGTTTTAAGCTGAGAGTACCAAAATGGTGGTGGTACTGAATTTGACAATGAAAATAAAGAAAATTCTCCAGGTTGGATAGAGATGATTGTAAATGTGACTCAATAAGAATGCTTCTTATTTAATATTAATTCTCAGTGAATGAAATCAGCTCTATGAAATTCATACTATTTGATTTTTATTGAAAAGTGCTGAGTTTCAGACCCAAATTCATGTAGGTCAGGAATGGCTTTTGTATTATTTATTCTTTACCAATGAATAGGCAAAAAGTGACAACAAAAACAATAAGCGAAACAAAGAGTCCCCCCTCTCCCTTCATCCAACTTTTCTCTTCCCCCAACTCCCTGTTCAGAAATGAACTTTTCAGGGAAATAACTCATGAAAAACTACAGCATGCACGTAAAAATACTTTGCTTGTAAGAACTCCAAGGTAGCTGAATGGCACTGTACTAATATGCTACTTTGAAAAGAAAAATAAGGAGACAAGTACAGATAGACTGGTATGCCACTGACTACTGAAGAGTAACTTGAGTGAGATTCTATACTTTCAGTGTTATTTTCCATGTATTAGGAATGGTGCTTTGAATTGGTATATTCAATAAAAAGAAAAAAAAAAGAAAAGAAAAATAAAATAAACGAAAAGAAGAAAAAGAAATAAACAAATGTAGTTATATACATGTATACATATATGTGAGTATATACACAAACACTTGTTAAGACATAATATTTACAAATAACTGTTAACATTGAAGAACTCACCCAGACAAATACCATCATTAAATTAAAGGGTGGTTGATGAAAGAAAATGTAGTCTGAAAAAGTATCATAAAATCAGTCCTCCCAAAATCCTTCCCAATTTCTAGGGACATTATGACTGTTTAGGTGTATTGTATGCCAACATACATATTGGAATGAAGCTGCTTCTTCAGTCTAACTGCAACAACTGCAAAATAAACAACAACAACAACAACAAAAAAAAAAGCCCATTTTCTTTGAATTTAATTAAAAAAGAAATACCATCCCAGAATCAAGTCCTTTATGTCTTAAAAAAAAATACTCCATGCATGTTTCATTTAAAACTTTATAAGACAAACTGGAGACTCTACTGACAGTTATAGAGTCTCTGGTTTAAGCCACGAGGGACTTCCAACAGCTTATATTGGAGTCTCCAGTCCAACCTATGAGGGACTTCCAACACAAAATCCTTTTGACATGGTAGACAACATCACTAATTAATCACTTATGGAAGCTTGGGTTAGACTCAACTAAACAAAAGAAAAGGTTGCTTTTAAGTAGAACAGTGTGTTTTCCCTGCTTTCAGAAGTCAAGGGAAAAAGAAAGAGTAAAAATTCTTTCGCCTCATAAAGGGGTACAGTATTTTGCATTTGGATTACAGGTGAAAAAAAACAACAACACATAATAAAAAACAAACGAAAAGAATTCACCAGACCAACTAGTTAAATACCTATAATTTATTCTCTGGCCTGAGCCTTAATGATTTCCCATTAAAAAAAAAAAAATTACTTTTTCTGAGTTTCATGAGCCCAAACTTTTTTTTCAGTTCTCGATTTTTATAGTGCACAAAAAATGATACATTGAAATATTTGTGTCCAAAGGGGTCATGAACAGTTTTCTCTATTTGGTGTTTTCTTTTTCTGTAATCCACTTGATTGATATTTGCAGAACAAAGTAAATCCTGGATGAAGATTGTGTGTAAACTACCGCCATTATTCAAAAAGGGAGAAATGATTCACAGAGGATTTGTCCAAAATGGAGTGTATCACTGACTACCAAGGGTTTGATGCAGATCAAACAAAAAAAAAAAAAGCACACCCTTCTTTCTGAGCATTGCATAATAAAAAGTGAATGAATGTGAAAGAATAAAATGAATTCATTCAATGAATGAGAGAAGCCAACGCTCTTCCTAAACTGATTTGACGGCTAATATTAAAAATAAGAAACCCAATAAACAATATGAAATGTATTAATTCAACACATGCAAATGATTAATATGTTCATATCTATACATCAATCAAAAAGTATCACTACAAAATGACTAGGCATTGCACCTTTAAAAATATTCATGCCATGATTGTATTATGGTAAAAATATATTGACAGAAGAGAAAACAGTTATTCAACAATATCGCAAATGTTATCACAATGTATGTTATGAAAGATCTACTTTGTATAGAAACACGCTGCAAAAGGCAGAATATGTTTCTGGGAAAAAACTTTGAATATGGAACCATCTTGTACTGGTTTGCATGATCATTTTCCCAACCACTCTCTCATATCATAAGCAGGGGATTGGGAAGAGGGAGGGAATCATGTATTGGAAAACAAATTTCAACCGAGACACAACAACCATTTTTCAAATCATTGCACATCTCAACTCCTGATTTCTTTCTTTGTTTTTGCTCCTTCCAACTGAACTGCTGTATTTTAACATTCATGCCAAAATTTATGAATGCTTTTTCAAAATTCATTTTTTTCTGAGTAAGAATTCATGATAAGATCATTCAAGTGCTTTAAAAAGGAAATGAATTGCCACACCAAAATAATCTTTCTTCTTTTTTTTCTTTGCTTGCTTTCTGTTGAAATAATAGACAAGAAAAAATGAAACTAGCTGATGGGAAAATGGCAATAATTTAAATTTGAAGATCACTTTCATTTTCATGCAATCATGTTGCTCAAAATGTTAAACAAAGCAATTCTGCCCTTAAATGAATGGGGAGATAAACAACTAGCAGCCCACATACTTTCCAACTCTGAACTGGCAAGCATCAAATTATGTTCAATGACACAATGCCTTGAAGCGAAATGCTGATCCCGTATAACATCCGTTCTGAGAGTATCAAATTCTGTTCTTCATGTCTGAAACATCTTGGCCTAAATCTTCATAAGAAGACACCCATTGTGCCAAGGGCAACGTTGGTACTTGCAATTAATGGCAAATCAAATTATTCATCTGTATCAATAGTTCAAAGCAGTGCACAAATTTGCAACTTAAAAAAAACCCACCATGGCTTTTTTCTTTTTTCTTTTTTTTTTGTTTCTAATTTGACCATCCTAGTACAAATCTTGGAGTTCTTAGCATTGTACAAACGTCTCCCGATCTTGAATGAAATCTTGCTTTTCTCTGATACTTTGCTCTTCTCCAAGACATACCAGGCTTATGCTATCTCCTTACACAGCCTATTGTTTTTTCAAATTGACGCTACGTAACCGGACATACAATGATTTCATATTCCAGGAGAACTGACAGCGTGACGAACACGACGTAGAGACCCATCATTGCAATTCCTAGTAACTTGCTCATCCTCCAGGAGGACACTGCGATGCTCCCGATAACAGCTATGAGCATGATGAAGAGAAGGAAGATGGAACACAGCAATCCCTTGCTACTCACTTGGTAGCCGTCACCCCCATTGAAGGCGCTGTACAGGATGAATGGAATTGGTAGTCTGTGTGAGGGAGAAAAGAAAAAAGAGAAAAGATCAAACTGAATTCAAATAATTTTTTTCCCCAAGCCATATTGAAAGTGACACAAGTATAAATTCATTCATTTAATTCTCTGCTCTTCTTGTGGGCACAAAAAAGATAAAATTAAAGAAATTACGAAAAAAAACCACACCAAAAAACAATGGAGCTTTTATATAGTGCTAAATCCACTACATGCGCTATAATGTGGAATTGTTCCCAGCCAGGACTTTTCCAAACAAATACCTTATCAACTCCATGCATATTTAACACTGACACGATCCTCACCTGCCTATAGTCTCAATACCACCTGAGTGGAGTGGTTAAATGTATGTAAAAAAAGCCTTCATCAAGGACTAAACAGTGCCAGGTTTTCGAACTCAGAAACTCACGCTCACCCCCTTGACCCACAGCCGCCAGGAAAAATAGAAAAACTCAAGAGACTGTAATAGTGCGTGGATGGAATTAAGAAGGCTGTAACATTGTTGGCATAAGAAAGGATAGTACAATGAAGAGGACTGGCTGGATGCGGAAGATCAGCAGTGGCGATCGTTAACTAACAAGCAGGATTACCGGAAGAAGAAAAGAGAGGTACAGCTGTCATTCAGCTTCTTGTATGTAATTCCTATCAGGTTTGTCTATTATTTCAAGCCAGTCATTTTTGCAATCGAATCGATATCGTAACCTACGCGGCCTTGAATCGAGATTACCGTTGTCGATTGGCCTGTAGATCGGAGATAATGATAGAGTTGCCATATATTTTGCTTGTTTGTTTGTTATTATTTTTTCAGCAAATTCTTGCCATTCCCCCACCATGAAAAAATAAACAAAGGACAGAGAATTTATCTACACTCCTATGACACGATTATAAATATTTGTCACTCGCCTGTCTGACATCAGTGCACTCGATCCTATTTCAATCCCAAAAGAGAATGACATCTTCGACTGAAAGATCAATTTATCGTTAAACGATTAGTTGTAAAAACATGCCAGGCGTCTAGATCGCACAGACATAATTATGCACACGTCTTGGGGAGGGGGGGGGGGGAGGCGAATGCCAGTGAAATATCTACCATGACTGTGTCAACTGTTTAAAGTCGACATCAATACGAAATTATGGCAATGAAATCGTGATATGCTCGCCTCTGACGTCATGAAACAGAATTTTAAGCCACAAGCATGACGTTCATGATTTAAGTGTCATTGAATTATCTTTCACTTTGAACGGAACTGGTTTTTTCTTTTTTTGGTTGCTTTTTTTTTTTTGTTTTTCGTTTTTTTTAACACATAAACGAAAATATCGAATCCGAGCATTTATGTAAATGTAGCACAAGGTGATTTAGCCACCGTGGTAAAACAAAGGCTAGGTTCAAGGCAGATTCCTCATGGTTTGGGGCTTGTTGATTTTTTTCGAGTCTCATTTACCTCATATGTTTTCTGTATTAGGCAGCATAAAAATTATATTACAGATTCTTCTTCTCTTCTTCTTCTTCTTCTTCTTCTTCTTCTTCTTCTTCTTCTTCTTCTTCTTCTTCTTCTTCTTCTTC
>JAOWAY010173615.1:0-10384 GCA_028565895.1 Goniobranchus geometricus | reverse complement strand
GGACAAGAAGTAGGGGCAGGCAGAGAGTGACATATTTGGAGAGTTTGAATCACTGGATGACAAATAAAAAGCAGAAAGCTAATAGCATGAACTTCCTGAGATTGTCTGAACAAAGAAGTGAATGGCATGTCATGGTCGCCAATGTCTGTCTCAGACCCGGCACTTGATGATGATGATGATGATGTGTCAAGTCAATGTTCCAATGATCAAAAAAAGTTTCCCTGTATTTAAATAAATTAAAGGACAAATAAAAGTATCTTATCTTATCTTATCTTCACAGACTTTTCGCAATTTAGGTTATATAACTCAAACTTTCTCTATTTTGTCTGCATAATACACGTAATGCTGTGTTTGCAGCCATTTTATAAATTATGAGTACTGGTATAGTTTTTTTTGATTCAACAGAGGCCTATATTATGAAGTAGTGATCATCACTGAATACCTTTGAAGAAAGAGAAAGCAGTCACTGTAGTTTAGTCTTTAATTAGGGAACACTGAAGGTCTGAAGTGGTGTCTGAATGTAACACACGTAACGGGAAATGGGCCTTTTGCAAATTTTCTCCAATTTACCCGAGGATGGATCTGCCTGGCTTATCGTTAATATCAAATAAGTCAATGAAACATCATGTCATTTTATTTCATTGATTTTTTTTTATTGATTGTTCTTTTCCTGATCCAATATTTTCTGTTTCCTTGGCTTCCATTTACGCTTGTTTTCACTTGTTTCTATCCACACATAATTTGACTTTTACTCCAGATCTTTCTTTGAATTCAGGCAAAGAATTAAAGGAAAACCAGTTTGATTTGATGGATAACTTGAGCATAAATGACCTTAACAAGAAGAAAAGATTTTTTTTATTATGTTGTATAGAACTCTGACTGCTTATGATTTAAGGAAAGTTTTTATTTGATTGGTCGTAATTGTTTTGCATTGTAGTTTGGACAATTATTGTTGTCATCATTCATGTATCATGATTTTACTTGAAAAGTGTTGTGAAAATAAGAGGAGAGAGAGGAAAATTTTTCTTTAAGAAGAGACCTCTTCGAAATCTTGTAAACTACAAGGGCATGATGATAAATGAGTTCTGTTTCGTTTCAACTTTTTTGTTTTCAAAAAGCAGACATGTAAATCATACATCAAAAGAAAGCTTTGAATATAAGCTACCTTACACTTCATTTTTTCAAGTAGTCACCATCGCGCTCTACACCAGGCTGTTAAAGTTTGACCAGTTGGCGCACAACGTCAGCAAAGAATTCTAATGACTTTTAGAAGATACTTCTTAGCTAATGAACAAAAAATGGATGGGGCAAGATCAGGACTGTCTGCAGGGTTGTCATTTCATAACATTCAACTTTGAATTTGAGATCTAGTTCATGTATGCCGACATGCATTGTCATGATGCAATATTGAGTAGTGATTGAGCTGGCCACATTTATGAAAAATCTGTGTGATTGATCCCATCTCCTAACTGGATTTCAGGCAGACATCAACTGAAACCCAACTCCATGCAGAGACGACATCTTTCAGTCGTGAACATTTAACCTAAAGCTCAACCTGTCACTGGAGATTCATAAAAATTCTAGCCGTTCTGTAAATCTAATGGAGGAGATAGGGGGCAAGTGGGCTTCATGACAGCTCCATCACTGCTAGGCTGTGCCATGCCAATCCTCCCTGCCCTTCCAAAGAAAGTGCTACCACCATGACTCGACTAAATTTGAGAGGTCGTAGAGTCAAAACTCAATAATATTTATCAAATTGTACTGAATTTGACTGTCCTTGATTGATTTGCCCTAATCAAAAAGTCAACTGACTTATTCTTATCTGGATAATTGCAGCAGAACATCCTTTAATAGCTGTGAAAAATTCAATTGAAAAAAACTCTGTTTGATTGGTGAGAAGCACATTATTTGAAATCAACATTTTCAAAAGTCATGAACCAAGTTGGTACTAGTAGTGTGACATCACTGAATTGTGAGCGCAAAGGAGGGTACACAAAATTGCTGCTGTTCCTTGGTAAAGACAAATGGTTTTAGATTGTCTGAGTGGAGTTTCAAGTTAATGCAAGGAAATTATTGTGGTCTTATGTGTAAATGGAACTTACTTTTTAGCCTGTCCTTGTTGGACCACAGGATTAAAATTAAAAGCATAAGTTTCATCGTATATCTGTTTTACAGCTCGTATGTTTTGAATGTGTTTCAGGCTAAGAGCACAGTATAGGTGGTTAAAGAAGAGAAAACAAAACAATGTAAACAAAACCTGGCTTAGAGGGGAAATTGGACAGATTGAATGTCAATTTACAAATTGATGGGAGAGAATTTTTCAGTCACTTTGATTAACTTGTTTCTGAACTGGGATACACTTGGAAGTTCCCATTATATGTAAAGAACCTGGTCTCTAATGAAGTAATTGTATTCACATGTCAGAACTCTTTTTTTATTTTGTCTAGTGAAATTATTTGAAAACATATGTGTATCAAAGCACAAAGATTATGGCATGTACTTAAGTTATTTAATTATATCATCAAAATCACTTCCCAGTTGATGGCGCCAGAGATAAAACAGAATGGCCCAAGTTCTGACGGTGAGATTGGAAAAATGTTCATTGCCATGGATGATCTTCAAGAGCAGCAGAACAGCCAGTTAAAACTCAGTCCCACCATTAAAGGTAGTTTATTTACTGACTGTATCAATCTATTCACTCCTAAAACTGGGAAAAAATGTTTCCTCTTTATTCTTTCTTCCTTTGCTGTCACTTTTGCCCCCCTTTCCTATTATTTTATAATTGATCCTTTGCTGACCATCTGGAATTTGTTTGCTGTGGCTGCATTATAGAATTTGTTTGTTTTACTAGTAACGAAGAAGATTCATTAATATGAAAGGAAAATCTCCATGACAATGACTTATTTATGCTCATATACCAGTCTTTTTGGCAAATAGACACTGGGGAATAAAAATCTAAGGTACAGTGCAGTATATATGCATTCATCAAACTTGCTGGCAAAAACAGCAAGTTTGAGGAATCATGAGGAACATGTGAAAGTGCTAGGTGACAAAACACTCTTCATAGAGAGGGAGAGGGAGGGAAAGAGAACAAGAGCGTCAACTTAAGGAAGACTGACATTTTCCAAAAGGGACTGATGAGCCTTCGCGATGCTTTTTGAAGGAAAACAAAAGATTTTTGGGTATGTGTGAGAAGAAGAGTTTTGTCACCGTTCAACCTAGCCCATATAGGCCTTTGGTTACACTGGGCCAAATGAATTTTTCTGATGACTATCGGTAGAGAATTTATAGGTGTGTATGAGCCCCTGTAGAGTGGAGTCATTGCAGATGCGATGCATTTTATGGCTCATTGCCATTTATGCAACCAGGATGGCATCAAGTTAGAAGAGCACCTTACTTGTCCGGTGCTCTAGATCTACTCTTGAGATTGTAGCATAATGACTAAATGATCATTGCACCTTGGGCCTCTCGGGAGTGTTGCACAATCAAATCAACAAAATGTGACAAAAATTCCAGCAAGGAGCATCAACGTCTTTACCATAAAGATGGTATAAGACTACACACCAAGGTAATATTGTGTGTATTCATGTTTTTATGTGATGTAGGCACTGGCCATATTTCCTGTAGAGAGCAAGCAACAAACAAATGATTGGCTGCAAAGACAGCACATTCATCAACCACTATGTCTTTCTGCAAGATATAAAACTAAAGATGATGAGTGTCCTTTTCTCCCCTCATGTTGCTGAGTGTCTGTTCTGTTGTAATCCTGAGTCTACATCGGCACAAACATAACACTCACGCCTCATATGCACAGGGCTAGCTCTATTTCTTTATTTACTTAAGTTGATGATTTTACTTGCTGTTATGGGAATTTGATAGAAGAAAGAGCTATTTAAAAGACTTGTTTACTGTTTTATTTTCAAGTTAATGGTAACATTTATGTGGTAGTCTTAGCCGTACTTAAGTTGTCAATCAAGACATTGCAGTAAAAATATATAGATAAAGCATTGACTTGGCTTTGTTTAAGCTTTCAAGGTATGCTTGGCATATTATAGTGCAATCCTGTACATCAGCATCACTTGGGCAGATATTTTGCCAATAAAAGCAGGATGGTGATGAATAAAATCAACTAATGATAAAGACGAAAAAAAAACAAACAATGGGCAAGGTATGGATGGAGACAAAGACTTATCACCATCAAACATCATGAAGTCTCTACACATTGAACAATGTCCATCTCATTTTGTGGATAGATTTTGGCCTTTAAGGTATAGGGATGGGTCCTGAAGATAATTTTAACAATTTTCAATATAAGCTTGAAATCACTATGACTGGATTCAGCACCCTCAAATTAGCGGGAAATGTAAAAAGGAGGATATTTTGTGCTTTTTGTTGTCATGGCAATGGCCACCATCTTGAATTAAACATTTTAAAAATAGTCCAACTTCAAAATCAATTTAGATTCACGGGCCACAAAATCGAAACTTGTCAAGCAGTTTCCCCATAACCTACATTGAAACTAAAAGGAGTGACTTTTGCATGTGTCATTTATTCAGTCTTGTAAAAAACAAAAAATAATCAGATATTCTCTGTTCTCGGGTAATGTTTTTTTATTTTGTTTTTTGTCGTTGATTATGGCACCAACAAATCAAAGATAAGAAAAAATATTCAAATGTCTCTCTTTTACTGTCTTTGTAATGGTGTTGGACTTAATGTGTGCCAATTTTTACAGTGATTGGTTGAGAAAAAAGGGAGGAGAAAAAATATATAAAATAAATGAGAAAGGAGCCAATGAAAGTTTCAGTGGAAAAATATACTAGAAACTGAAGAAAAAAAACCACTTAAGCATTTGGATGAAACTCAAAACATTCCTGTCTGGTATGCGGGATCACCGAGGCTTATCTGCGGTTTGTTTTTCATTTCTTCTCTTTCCTTTGTGCTTCAAAAGTACTTTTAGAGAGCCTTTTAGTCTTCTTCCTTTCACCATGCCTGGCACCATGTCTTCAGGCTGGTGTGTAGGGAAAACTGTTTGCAATGTTATGAAACCATGTAAAACTTCAAAGTCGAGTTGGATCCTGCCTAAAATTTTAGAGATCCATGGGCACGGGTACCTGAAGACCACTACCCACAGGTAACGGTAATGGATCGTAGGTCAGGGGACTGATCTTTCTTCTACCACATGCAGCCCGCCCTCTCTCTTCTCTGAAAAATTCACAACCAATTGAACCAGATTGGATATGAAAACAGTGCAGTTAGTCCTGAAAAGGAAAGGGTGGGATGGGATTGGGGCATTGAGATGGCGCAGGGAAGGACGGGGAGAAGGAGTGGAAAGAGCAGGGCTGCAAGCAGCATTTCGATTTCATTTTATTTATGGATAAGTTTGAGGATGTTTATGGCTTTTTTGTTTTTGTTTTAGGGGGAGGGGTTATAATTGAATATTAGCAATAGAGTTGATGTTTGCTTCAAGTCTAAAAGATAAAAGGGGTTAAGAGTTCAAAAGAGCATGATAAGTTCCAATAATCGCTGAAAAAGCCAATTAACAAAAGAGAGAATGACAATGTAAGATACACAGTATTGTCGTATTTTAATGCAAGAAAAATATACTGATATAAATAATGAGATTCAACACATTACTGTTATGGAAATAAGTTCTGCAGTGTTAAACGTAGAATATATGGTTAAAATCAATTTTGATGATATGTTTAGCCAGGAGGATCATATCATCATCAAGTCAGAGCAAGAGCAACGAACCAAGTAAATGAGTGAGTGAAGTGAAAGAAAGACATATAATCAGATTAATAATATGACCTTTTTCAAGGCAAAGGCCCCATGCACAGTTTGCCTAGTCCAAATGTCATCTGACCATTGTTTCCTAAAAAAAAAGCCTACAAGTTTTTGTTTGAGAAATGAAACTGAAACTAAATTTACCAGCCGTCGATCAGCTCATGAGAAATGCAGCATGGAAGTGAGTTAGTGACAAACACTTGACTGACTCAATATGACCTGTCTGTCCTTCCGCCCGACTGTTGTGTATTAACCAAAGCGCAGCTGGTCATTACCCATCCATCCAATAACTGTCATCTGTAGCAGACACACTCGAGCACTGACCCAACACTACTTCTAAGTGGATGTTGCTCACTGTTCGTGAAAAGAAGTTTTGTTCTGTTTTGCGTCTGCCTCATATGAAAACATTTCCTGAGTTATAAGATGGCCATAGAGAACTAGGCATGCTAAATTCATATACAGAAAAGATGTGGGGAATGGAGAAGCCCAAAACCTGAAAATCAAAAATTTGAGTCTAAAACTTAAACGCAACATGCTTATAGAGTTTTCTAAATCTCTGTACAGTTGGTTTGGTTGGTTCAAAGAAGTCCTGATAATGACCGTGATCATATTGCAATATGATAAATATTTTGATGAGAAATTAATTAAATCGGATTGAGAGAATTAAGAGATGATGAAATTTGGCAGTGACAATGTAGTATGTTAAAGTGTATTATTAAGAATATTCTTTTTCTTTTACAATTTTTCCAACAGATAACGGCTCAGGCCACTTAAAGCTGAAGGATGAAGAGTTGGATGAAATTGTCAAAATTAGTCGGACCACTGTATCATCGGAACAAGCATTGACAAAGGCAAACATGAATGATAAGGCATATTCTCCCGACCACCTATCACATTCCCTTGGCACTGGTGAAGATCGTTTAGAGCAGTTGAATTACTTTGACATGGAAGACCTGGTCAATGGAAAACTTTTGGGAAACGGTGCTGTTGTTGGCGACAACAAAGCAGGGGGAAATATCACCTCTATTTACTCCAAGCGCTCATCACCTGTGAATGTGAACATGCTGAATCACATTTATGCTCCAGGCCTGCCACTGCCCCGTCGTTTGACAGAGTCTGTTCAAAGACTGGTAAAACCCTTACCTGCTTCAGAGACTTCCATGCCTCAAATGAGGCTGTGCAAATCTCCTGGGATGGGATTGCCAAGAGCATTGCAAAGTGTCAATGGACCAGGTGTTTCCCGCATGTCCTTTCACAGTGGCACTCGATCTCCAGGGGCTAGTATGCCTAAACTTATCCCCAATGATAAACACTCATTACTGTCTGGCGGCCTTGATCTTGCAGGATTGTCCAGTGTTTCCTATCAGCAGGCCTTTCAAACATCTGATATCCATCTGGGTAACTCATGCATTGGCATGAAAGCAAGCTCTGAAGGTGTAATTGCAGACTTCCCTGAACAGGACTCCCAGCACCTTTCATCTTCCTGTGCTCATATGCCATCGATATCTGTGGACTCTGTTGCACATGCTCACAAAATACTCTCTCAGAGTTACCCCCCTCACAAGTCAAGGGACCTTTCTTCCAATGTTGCTCTTTATGATCTTTTTTCACATATCCAACCACCATGTTCCTCTGCGGACAATTCAAACCTGCCAGTCACTTCTCACAATTCACAAATGGATTTGAATGCAACCATTCAGACATTAAAAACAAACTGTGATTTTGGTGTTTTACCTCCTTTTTCCAAAACCCAAGCATGGAAGTCTGCACAGAGGCAGCTGATGTCCAAAGAAGGTGCCTTGACCAACCATACGCCAGTCACCTCATGTCTTACCCCATCTAATTCAAACTCTTTGTCTCACCCCACCTTGGAGGGCTTGCCTAGGTTGGAGGAGAACACTAGCCATTCCATGAATTTTCTTTTTGAGGTTGTTTCATCTTCTAGTCCTGAGCATTCCAGCCCTGTCCTGTCCAGTGCTCCTGTGTTGCAGAGCAAAGACTTCACTGATTCTGTCATCAACTCAAGCATTCAGTCTAGTCAGTCTTTATCTTCGGCCACCTCATCCATGCCATGGAACGTTTCACTAACCAATGGTGGCAGCAATACCTTGTCTGGTGATGGTCCTCTGACTGTGTCAACCACTAGACACGTGCCTTACCTCACTCACAGCTCAAATATGATAACCAGTACATCAGAGAGTTCAGCTGGTTGTGCTATTCCACATGTGGGGGCACCTTCCATGTCCAAAGCTTTGCTTTCCACTACTACCAGCAATGACAGTAGTCACTTACTACCTACTACATCAGAAAATATTTTGCCTGGCAGACCCTCCCCTAAATCAGAGATTTCTTCCCCCAGGTCTGGGACAGCGGCATTATCTCTGAGACGCAACCTTTTCGAAAGTGTGTCTGGTGACCTTAATCCTCTGAAGTCTGTCAGTAGTCACACCTCTTTGTGCAGGACTCTAGATGCAGCAATCCCACAACGCCCCAATTCAGTATTAGATGCCAGTGAAAGCTTGAAATTGAAAGATACTTTCCCTTCCACAGCAGACAGGGAATCCTTGGACTTGATAAGTTTACAGTCTATTCGCACTAATGAAACCCCATCAACATCACTGCCAGCCCAGGTTGTCCATTTAGATTTCCCCCACTATTCATCTCCCACCACGAACCTGTGTGCCTCTGGTATACAGGCTCAGTTGCCAAAACCTCCTAAAACAATTCCCATCCCAGCATCTCAGACACATCAGGCCCTCAGTAAAAGTAACTGGGCATTGTCTGGGACCAACTCCACCTCACTTATTTTGGCGCCAACTTCTAAGTCAAGTCCCCATGTATCCACACAGGAGTCCTCAAAAGTTGAATCAATTATGAAAACAATTGCCTCTGTTGCCTCAGGACAGAGTGAAGCTTTATTACCCAGTCCTATTACCCAGGAGAGGTCAAGTCCGCAGAACACGCCTGTCAAAGAGCCCATTCTAGAAACATTAGCATCATCTTTAGATCTATCTCTTAACAAAAATGTTACAAGTACTCAACATTCTGATTTGAAAGAAAAGAAATCCACTGGTAGTGTTTTTAATGCTCCAAAAACGCCTGTTAAGACATCAGAGACTTTGGGCAAAGATCAGCCAACACTTCAAGATGAATCCTCAGATCAGTACAAAAATGATTTGTCAGGAAGAGTGATCCGCCATAATTCTTTACCCCTTATTGAAAGCCCATTAGGAACGGTGACAAGGAAACGAAGTCTACCAAGCAGTGAGAAAAATTATGAAGATGGGAGCATTGACACCATGGCATTTAATCCTCCACCTGCTAAACGTCATCATCCTGAAACAAATGTCTCAACTGTCTCAGCGCCTAAAAGTATTTTAGGTAGTGATACAAAAGCAGAGTCAGTGGTGCCAGAATTTGAGGAAGAATCTGCTAAGTTTGAGTCTTCAGTTGATAAAGGTCTGAACAGGGTTGATGAACCAGAACAGAACAGCAATGAAACAAGTGGATTGTTGACAGGGGAGACAGAAAATGTCTCATCCACCGTTAAAGAAGAAAATGATATTGTTTCTCAAGTAACGGCACCATCTGTTGATAGAGAACCTTTGTCAGAAAGGGAACGTGAGACAACCAGACCTAGTCAAACGTTAGAAGAACGATCTATCACTGAAGAAAATACGGAGGGTACTGTAATAGTTGAAAATAACGTAAGCGAAGATTCTGAGCTCCAAAGGACTGAGGCTCAGTTAGAATCTGAAAGCCAAGAGGAAGGCAATCAAAGAATGGCTGCTGATGCACCAGAACCAGACAAGGTAGAGGTGGACAAGGATAAGACATACAGTGACAATGACATGCTTGCTCCAAACAAGGAAACATTGGATGTAGATAACAGTAATGTGAAGGTGGACGAAGAATCAAAGGCTTACAAGCCCAATCAGTTACCAAGTGAATGTGCCAAGGAAGATGTCAAAGATTCTGTTACTAATTCTTCTTTACACACATCCGCGAAGTCAAATCCAGAATCAAAGCCGGAAGACTCTGCTAAGAAAGGACGCATAAAACGCCAGTTTTATGCTTATGTTCCTGAGAAATCTATCGATCAAAGTGAGTCAATACAACATGTGTATAGGTTATTTTCCTTGTTTTTCTTGTCCATCTGATCATCTTTGTATATCTTATTCATTGGAGATATATATACAATGATTAATAGATTTATAATGGCCAAGTTTACCTGAAATGCATTGAAAGATTCAAGCAGCAGTGCCATAATTCCACACACGTCTCACAATTCTACACACTGGTCACATGATAACACACATAATTCAAACCAATAGTGAGGCTGCCACAGACCCAGTAAACCAATTGTGATGCTTATAGGCCAACCAATGGTGATGCTTAGAGGCTTAGAGCTTGATTAATCACAACCATGATAATGGGCCTGGACAATACTCTGTCCTTCTCCATTCCTTCGTTTTAGATTCCCGGGTGCAATGCATTAAATGTGTTTTATTTTCTCTCTCTCTTTACTATTCTCTCTCTCTCTCTCTCTCTCTCTCTCTCTCTCTCTCTCTCTCTCTCTCTCTCTCTCTCTCTCTCTCTC